>BCHU01000001.1:0-168481 GCA_001599715.1 Phaeotremella fagi | reverse complement strand
GGGGGGGGGGGGGGGGGAGGGGACTTACTGGCGCTGGAACCATTTCTGAGATTAATAGAAATGGGATTGGACCGAAACCTATTGCGAATGCCGCCTGGGTTTGGGTTAGTTTTTGAGTCGGGTTAGGGGACTTACTATGAAGCTGACTATTGAGATCCCACTGAGGATTTGATGATGATGATCAATCCCGTAGGCTAGTAGTACACTGGTAATCCCCATTCCAGCTATTGAAAGTAACAACAAAGGTTTCCTACCGAGTTTCTATATGTCATTCAGCAATGATCTTTAAGTAACCACTTACGTCCACTAATAATATCGCTGGGAGTGTCATCAAAGCGTTAACGATTGTTATACCGACACCGACGAATCCTGCACCAGTGGGTAAGAGTGGACGAAGGACTGGTGTGGAATAAAACAGCACTGCGTTGACTCCGGAGAATTGTTGAAGAACTAGAATGGATGCACATAAGATTGTTGGAATTCTTAACGCCGGTGTTGAGAGTAGAGTTTTTAATGGGAGTTGAGGATCGGTATTGAGAGATGAGGTCGAGGAGGATAACGAGTTTGATCCGTTTGGATTCGGTGAGGCAAGTATAGGCGAGGGGAGGAGGGGTGATTCTGCTATAAAAGTGTTAGGTTCGGTTTTCGTACTCGAACCTACCCTCTGTCCTACGTTCCAAAGATGGGAAAGCAGCTTCAACATCATCAGAGAACTGTTCAGCTATAATCGTTGGACCGAATTTATCCGAAGAAATCGGTGGAGAGAGTAGGGTTGCGGTGTAAATTTGAATAATCGATACGAAACCTGGTATGGATACTACGTATCTCCAAGATCCAGGGATTTCACCGCGCTAAGTTGAGTCAGTACAGTACAACCCTTTTTGAGCGGGTCAAGTCAACCTACCTCCCCCGTCATCTGTAACCCAGCGATTTGAGCACAACAAATACCTAAAACGATAGCCATCTGATTCATGATCCCAATCTGACCTACTCGAGAAGCGAGTGCAGTAGATGATTTGGCCGTACTAGATAAAAAAGGTGGTACCAAGCAAATAGCCACTCCAGAAGATAAACCAGCAACGAACCTAACCCAAGTATCCACATCAGTCCTCATAATTTTCAATCAAACGTCGACATCAACCCACCGACCAAGCGCCAAAACACTCCAATGCGGAGCTAAACTCATCAAAACCACCCCAGCCAAATTCAACCATCCAGTCAACACGATCCCACTCTGCATCCCGTAATTCGAGACTATCTGACTACTCCCCAAGGAACCTACCAATCCACCAGCGGTGAAACTCGCCGTGATGAATGAATAGAGGGTTTTGGTTATTCCGAGACAAGAGGGTAGGAAGGTTTTGGTACCGAAAGGTCTGGGGAAACAGGCTAGTGATTCTGCTGGATAGTTTAGTTCGGAGATGTGGTAGCCGTCTGGAAGGTTAGCTTTGGATTGAGGTTGGGGGGACTTACAGTACCACGCGGATCTGGGTAAGTGTCAGTTGGTAGTCGTTATTTATTACTATGGGATGACTTACAAGCATGCCCATAGGACAGTTAGGAGAGCTGTCTTTGTATCTGATGACATTGTTGGGTGGGGGTGGTGGTGGAAGAGAGCGGTAATAGATCTTTGGTTAGAGACCTTTGAGCAGAATAGACACTGCTGCACTGGAATCCGACTACCCGCTGCGGGGGTATCTGTGGGGAACTGGGATTTATGGGAGATATAGATTTGCCACTTGACGGGATTAACGGGGTTATACATGTATACCACGCGTCGATCATTTCTAAACCACGTTGTTCACGCGTGGCCTCGAACAAAGAAATCAATCAACATCAGAAAAACATTCATCTTCTTATACAGCAAAATAGATATCATAGACAGCATAAACACAAGATAAATCTACATCATACTCACAAACTCACTTATACAATCCACAACCCACAACCCACACTGAACGCGTTACTTTCCTCGACGTGATTGACCCTAGTAGAATTCACCATCACCATCAAAAGGGCCAAGGCGAGGTGTTTCAGTTCTGCACGGACATATAATTACAGCAAGGATCAACAAGTTTTTTAATTGTTATTTCACCTTCATCTTCCATTTCATCGTTCGATCCAGCAACTGCACTTCACGACATGTCATTATAATCCGTTAAAGAATCCATAGAAACAGACTGAATCACACCCACCTCATTTCCACAACACCACTCATCCATCTCCCCTTCCCCCCCTTCCCCCCCCTCCCACATCACTCAACATGTCACGAAATCCCCCTTTACCAACCTACCTCCTAGCCACGATCCTCGCAACGGCATCAACAATGGCATCGACCTCCGCACCCCCAACCCTACCATCTGTAGATTTCAGTAAAATGGGTCAAGTAGCTTTCGGAGGAACTTTCCAAGGTCTCGATTGGTGGTCCACCCAATCACCTTTCGCTACTCCCCCAACTTCCACCAATTCATCATCATCTTCCTCATTCTCTTCCAACGGTGATACCCTCTTCTCGCAATCTTCAAATTCATACCGTCCAGTAGGAAGTACCAACACCGGTGGGAAGATCAATACGATCTGTTGGTCGAATTCAAGTTTATCTGGTGGTTCTGGGACCGATTCCAATGGAACTTTATTTATTGGTGGACAGTTTACGTCGATTGGTTCGGTTTCTTCAATGAATGTTATCGCTTATTCCATCACTTCATCTACGTTCCACGCTTTGTCGACTGGATTACAGGGAAGTGTGAATGCGTTGTATTGCGATAATCCACATAACCAAGTTTGGGCTGGTGGGGCGTTCTCTTCGACTGGTGGGAACAACGTTGCTATTTGGTCGACTACGTCCTTGTCCTGGTCTGCACCTGGTTTTGGTGGTCTTAACGGCGTGGTTGAGGATATAACGTCCAGTTTAGATGGGAACAGTTTATATTTCTCTGGTGGATTTTCGACAACTTATATATCGAATACCACTACACTGCTCAATTCCACAACCAGTAACATCACCTCGATACCATCAGCACCATCCAACGTGTCAACGGTTGGTAATTCTGGTTATTTGACTCCAGCAACTCTCCCATCGACATCGTCTTCATCGGGGAGTCTTCAAATCACAGCTGGACCTTCGACTTCGCAATCGCAGTATAGTGATCCAAACGTGATGCTCTGTCCAGGAACTGGAGCTTGGTTGGGTCAAGATAACACCGTGGTTCAAGTTGAGATTCAAGCTTATTCCTATGTCATGGCTACCGGAGCTAGAGTTGCTAATACATTGGTTGAAGGGAGAGGGACAAAGTATTTCTGGTAAGTAATCTCATTCGACATATCTGACCAGTAGTATCACAACACTTCCTGATCTCACTCAACTCAACATGACCTACACCGATCCAACTACTGGCACCAACATGACTTGTTCGGAGTATTGTCCACTTTCGTTCGATCCATCGATAGGAGCACAGGATTTCTTGTTTGAAGGTGGATCAAGGAATTTGACTGGTTTACAAATGGAATTGAAAGCTTGGCAAGGTTCTGGACCTGGTTTATCGAGTGTTCAATTGTTGACTGATGGTAGGTGAACCTGACTTGTGGTCGTATTGACCTTTTTTAGGTGCTTTCGGTTCTGCTGTTTCTTCAAATAATAAAGGTAAATGTGGTGCGGCACTTTCTTCGTCCATCTCGACTGGTACATGGACGACAGAACAGATTACCACGGACATTCCAGCAACCACTTCTCAGGTATTGAAATCAGTTGTTCCGACGTCTAATCCCACTTATCCATCTGTCATCTTCTACCCTTACGTTTCGTCAGCTGGTTATTACGACATTTACATGATCATACCAGGTTGCACTCAACTCCAAGATTGTGATGGTAGAACAACGGTTGATGTAGAGGTGTTCCCAATCCAAGGTGGTCTAGGTTGGACTTCGACTATATCGGAGAAAGTCACCGTTGACACTAAAACACTCATCTATTCCGGTCCTGTGGATGCTACCACTTCGACTTTCTCTCCAACTATCAGTCTTGCATTGGCAGCTTCACCAGATTCAGTCAAAGGTAGTAACTATATCATTGTCGCTGACGCTGTTCAATTGGTCCTCACCGGATTAGGCTCGACAGGATCAACTTCCAACTCATCGGGTTCAAGCGTCAACGGAACCACTACGAATTCTACCCAAATCACCAACTCAACTTCGAACATCTCTTATGGGGTCTTTGAATATCTACGGAACTCCACTTCAACCATCAACGCAGCTTCATCAAGTCTTAGTAACGTTTCAGAAACTGCTCTAACGAAATTGGGATTCTCTTTGGAAGCCGCGTTAAATGCTTCAGGTGTATCCGCTGGTTCATGGTTGGTCAACACTATTTCTTCTCTTGGTAATAGTGTGTTCATCGGTGGAAATTTCTCCTCATCAGGTAATTACTCTAACGTTCTGAGTGTGGATGTTACCTCTGGAAACGCTACCTCCTTGGCTTCACAGGGATTGAACGGGGTTGTAAGATCTTCCATTGCTGTTGGATCGTACATCTATTTCGGTGGTTCTTTCACTTCAACAGTTTCACCTTCAACTTCGTTAGGATACGTTGGACGATATGACCCAACCGCTAAATCTTGGTCACCGTTGGCTGGAGGTGTTAACGGACCTGTCCTTTCTTTACAAAGCCTGAACAATCAATTGATAGTTACTGGTAATTTCACTTCGACCATTTCGTCTACTGGATCAACAACTTCAACAGGTGGTTACGCGATTTACGATATTAATTCACAAAATTGGGTATCTTCTTCGGTCATATTTGGTAATGTCTCTATTTCAACTGCGTTATCTTCATCGACGTATTTAGCTGGTAGGGTTTTAGGATTTTCATCAAATTCAGTCAACGGAGTTGCTATACTTACCACTGGTTCTGATGGGACTGCGGCAATCTCTTCGTTGTCTGGTATCAATTTCGGTACGACTGGTGTAACAAATATCTCTACTGTTAGTACGACCACCAAAAGATCTCATGGGAGTCATAACAAACGATCTATCACATCGATAATAAACAAAGTAACTGAATTAATCGTTTCCTCGCCGTTAATACGTGCAACGACTGCACCAACGATTACAAAGATATTATCACCTGCACCGGCGGTACTCACCGGTGGATTTTATACCAACTCTTCAAACGGTAATGCAGCTGTTACCATCTTGGGTGGTAATTTATCAGAAACAGTCAACGGAACTACGATACAGGGTTTAGGCTTTTATTCGACTTCGAACAATTTACTCGGGGGTGCTGGGAGTGTTACGGGTGTCGTTCGGACCGTTGACGTCGTTGGTGATACACTTTATGTTGGGGGTGATGGATTCTCGGGTAGTGGGTTGGGTGTGTATAATTTGGCTCAGGGGAAATGGAATACTGGTGGTATGCCAAGTTTATCCTGTAAGCTGGAGCGTTTTCTTGGAGTTATTTGAGTGACAGCTGACATTGTTTAGCATCCACTGGGAATGTTACCGTTAACTCTATCCGTTCTCGAGATGGAACTAACACTATCGTCGTGGCTGGTACTTTCTCTAATGCTGGTTCGTTGAATTGTGCTGGTGTTTGTCTTTGGGATTCCGGTGCTGGTCAATGGAGTACGCCGGGAGTTGGGATTGGGTCTGGCGAAGTTAGGTCGATCGATTTTGCAGGGGTAAGCTTCATCTTTTATTGGTTGTGATATAGCTTACACCATTTAGGATTCTGTGGAAACACTCGCGGTAGCTGGGTCTTTCGTTGGACCATCTGGATCAATTTGTTATGTCGCCCTCTATTCTTTCGGTAATTCGACATGGAACGAAATTGGTACTTCCAATTCACTCCCCGGTCCAGCTTTGGCGATCGCAGTCGATAACAAGAACGTATCGAACATCTTTGTTGGTGGATATTCGACTACAGACAATACACCTTACCTATCCCAATGGAACGGTTTCACTTGGACAACCCAAAATTCAAGTTCGTTACTTGCTGGAACTTTGATTCAGTCTTTGGCGTTTGTCCCGATGACTTCTGCACATACTGCCGTTGGATCTATCGAGAACGACAGAATGTTGATGATATCCGGTAACATCATTTTATCCTCTGGTAACGCCACCGCCGTTCTATACGATGGATCGACGTTCTACCCTTATTTGGTTGGTACGACTTCAACGGGAACTCTTGGAAGTGGATCACAATTGTTTTGGTCGGTTGATGGTTTCTCTTTCAATATTATCAAATATCTCGCGGTGGGATTGGTGGTACTAGTAGCTATTGCCATCTCGACTGGATTGATTTTATTGTTGATCTTGATTTTCTTCTTGATCGCTTATCTCACACGTCGACGTGAACGTCGTGAGAACGTCAATGAAAAGCACGACGATGATAGTGAAGTATCCAGTACCCATCAAAACGTGTTCAATAACGTTCAAGCTGCTATGATCCAATCTCTTGGCGGTACACCTAGGAACAGACCATCCACTTCCACATCGTCACCAATCATTCCTGTTCAACAAAGAAAACCAGAAGTTGGGGGTAGCAATTCCACTCAATATCCTGTGGGTAGTATATTAGCTGGCGAAGGGTCGAGTTATTCTTCTGAAGAAGAAGGGGAGGAAGAGGAGGAAGGGAGGGAAACGACGATGAGATACGATTTCAATGGGGACGATCTGCAACCTGGTGAAATGGCTATGAAAGCTGGGGAACGGGTGGTTATACTGGACGACGAACAGAGTCATGAATGGTGGTATGCTAGGGATCCTGTTAGTGGACGTGAAGGGGTTATTCCGGCGACTTATGGTGGGTTGTCTCATCTGACTTTTGGGTTTTTACTGATCATTTGGGATAGTTTGGTGATTTTTTCTTACGATTTTAATGAATGACGACATTTTTCTTTTCTCTTATAATTCGAATTTCGGTATTGGTGTTGGTACTTTGCCCATACCACCGTACCACGATCTAAAATAGGGGTTTCATTTGTATATATTGAAATTTCTTGATTCCTTGTGAAGGCTGACGTTTAATGCCAGAAGTGAGAGTGCATTATTTAATTCAACCAACCTATGCATAATATAGTGAAAATCCGTGACCTTTTCCTATAGATAACTATCAAGAACTTTTTTGCCTTGATCAACCTGTCTCAATCCTACACTCTTGTTGGTGGATAGTAAGAAACTCGCTAGTTCCTTTGAACTAGTTTTCTTTGATGGTGGGATCTGAGCGAAAATCTCATAAGAACCTGATAAACGAAGTAGATCGTTTTGTCGAGCTACATTTCCCAGTTATTAATAAATCTTGACAAGAAGAGATTGGGACTTACCAGTAACGGAATCTTGACCAGTCGATTTTGCCCAATAAGATAATTCAGATTGATCACCAGTTTTGATTGTTGGTTTCAAAAGACTTAATGTACCAAAGAGTACCTCTGGGCGTTGGGAGGTTTGATTTTCGTTAACCCTTCGTTCGGATTGACGGGTTGGGATTTCGTTGGGATTGCTCTCTTCGCGTTTTCGGGGTTTGGATGTTGGTTTGGTTGATGATTTGAGTCTGGAGCTGGAGCTGGGGTTGGGGGTAGCTCCAGTGGAACTGGATCTGGAACTGGATTTGATTTCTCTCTTCTTTCGACTTTGTCGAGGTTCGAACCTAATCGATAAATCTTCTAGTTCCATGTTGACAGCTAACGTTTTTTTGTTTCTAGAACTGGATGATGGTTCAACCAATGATTCTCCGAAGAAATCTATTTCTTTTTGATCGTTGGGTGTGGGGGCAGGTGGTTCGGATTCGATTCTTGAATCTGAGAACGTATTGGACATCGATTTATAACGTAGTTTCTTGGGGGTTTGGGGGTTTGTGGTGGTTCGATCACGCATTTCTTTCTTTACGTTGATGGATTTTGGATTTGATTTCTGATGATTCGATTTCTAAGTGATAAACCAACAGTTAGTTACATTCAAAAAGGATAATCTAGAAAACACCTACCCTTACACTCCCGAAGACGTTCAAATCCTTCCTAGCCGTCGAACTACCACTTAAATCAATAATCGGTAATTCCCTCGTTCGATTTTTGTATTCCTTCAAACCTAGTTCTTTCGGCGTGAAAGCTTGTTTACCAGCATTTTGGAATTGTGATTGGGTGTGCAGTTGTTTTATTAGGTTTGGGAGGGTTTTGAGGGATTTGGATGACATGTTTGGGATATGTGTTTTGAGGATGTTTTGAGAATTATTTGAGATTGATGGTGGTGTCTCGAAGAAATAGTTGGATGGGATTAAATGAAATTAAATAGATGTTAAATATTAATTACCACCATACAATCTCATTAGACAATTTCAACAACATCTATCTACTTCTACCTTCTATCTACATCTTAAAAAGACTAGAGTCAATAACAAGACTCAAAGGTCAACTAGAACTCTTAGATCCACCCAAAACCACCTTTTCAAAATGTCAACAGAAGATTACGATGGTAAGCTTACTTCAGTTCAAAAGTTCATCTCCACTGACACCTTTTAGAATTCGGTAACTACATCGGTGGAGATCTTGATTCAGACGATGAATCCGATATTGAGGATAACGAACCAATAACCTCAGCACCTGGACCATCAACTTCGTATGCACCCTTGGAAGGTTTGGAGGACGATGATGAAGTCATGGAAGAGGATACAGGGATGGAGATGACTTTACATGGTGTTGATGGTAGGTTGGGTCACCATTACTATTGACTAGCATTTATTGATTCATTGTATAGGTACCGCTGGTAATCAAGTCATTTTACATGAGGATAAGCGATATTACGCATCTGCATCGGAAGTTTATGGAGAGGACGTCGAAGCTATGGTTCAAGAAGAAGATTTACAACCTCTTTCAGAACCTATTATTGCACCTATCAAAATTAGAAGTTTCACCGTTCAAGAGAAGGGCTTGCCTACGACTAGATTTGATAGAAAGTTAGTTGGTCGTCTCCCCTGTTCATTGACCTAGCTAACACTTGCCCAGTTTTATGATTGATCTAATGAACTACCCTTCAATGATACGGAACGTCATGGTCGCTGGTCATATTCATCACGGAAAGACTTCTTTATTAGATATGCTAGTTTTCGAAACCCATCAATTAACTTGGGACGCTGATAGACCAGTATGTCATTTTGACTAAACACAACTAACAACCAGACACGATACACCGACACCCATACCCTTTCAAGGTCTCGTGGAATATCATTGAAATCAGGTCCAATGTCACTAGTCCTACCCAATTCAAAAGGAAAATCTTCACTTGTCAACATAATCGATACACCAGGTCACGTCAATTTCGTCGATGAAGTAGCGTCAATCGGTAGATTAGTCGATGGTGTAGTTTTGGTCGTCGATGTCGTCGAAGGTGTTATGCACGGTACCGAGGCTGTTATCAAACATGCTCTACAGGAGAAATTGAAAATCATTCTGGTGGTCAATAAAATGGATAGATTGATCTTGGAGTTACGTTTACCACCTAGTGAAGCTTTCTTCAAGATTAAACATACGATTGAAGAGGTTAATTCTGTTATCGCGTGAGTCGCTCTTCAATGTAAAACTATTGTTCTAACCAATACTAGTTCCATCGATCCTGATGATTCACACCGACTGGCACCTGAACGCGGTAACGTCGCATTCGCTTCCACGCAGATGGGTTGGTGTTTCACGTTACGTTCTTTCGCTTCGATGTATGCAGATACGTTTGGTGCTTTGGATGTAGACGAATTAGCGGTTAGATTATGGGGTAACATCTATTTCAACCAGGAAACCAGAAAGTTCACGCGAACACCTTCGGACGTCGAATCTAAACGGTCGTTTGTTCATTTCATTCTTGAGCCTCTGTATAAACTCTACACACAGGTCAGTTAACCGGTTATGGATGTTGAAATGTAACTGACGTACTTTCCAGGTTTTGAGTGAAGATTCGGAAACTCTCAAAACAACTCTATCAGAATTACAGATCAAACTCAAACCTGCCGTTTACAAAATGGATGTTAGGCCTCTACTTAAAGTTGTCCTTGAGGCTTTCTTCGGCCCTTCAGTAGGGTTGGTTGATATGATAACCGAATTCATCCCTTCGCCAGTAGAGAACGCGATTGAGAAAGTGAGTGTATCGTCTCAAACACCACTAATGAATTCAGATATCGCGGACATACACTGGACCACTTACCTCAGATATTGCTGATTCGATGATTCAATGTGATTCAGAGGGACCGACTGTTGTTCATGTTACGAAACTTTATCATACGACTGATGCTCAGGAGTTTAGAGCTTTTGGAAGAGTCATGAGTGGAACGGTTAAACGAGGACAGGTTGTTAAGGTCTTAGGAGAAGGTTATTCATTGGAGGACGAGGAGGATATGATCACCCAAACGGTGGATGCTGTCCTGATCAATGAGTCGAGGTGAGTGAATAGTACTAAGAGAAGATTATACGTGCTTACACCCGACCAGATACACTATTGACATTGAAAAAGCTGGACCTGGAAATTTGATTCTTTTATCAGGAGTAGACGCATCGATAACCAAAACAGCAACGATAGTCTCCAAAGATATCGAAGACGATCTATACATCTTCAAACCAATCCGACACATGACCTCCTCAGTAATGAAAATAGCAGTCGAACCAATAGCTCCATCAGAATTACCGAAAATGCTGGATGGTTTGAGAAAAATCAATAAATCTTATCCATTGATTACGACGAAAGTTGAAGAAAGTGGTGAACATGTTTTATTGGGTACTGGGGAGTTGTATTTGGATTGTGTTTTACACGATTTGAGACGATTGTTCTCAGAGATCGAAATCAAGGTTTCGGATCCTGTTGTTAAATTCTGTGAAACCGTTGTCGAAACTTCAGCTTTGAAATGTTACGCTGAAACCCCTAATAAAAAGTATGTCTTCCTCTGAAAATTCCATGATCTTGACTCTAACATACCCTTAGGAATAAACTTACGATGATTTCCGAACCTTTGGAATCTGGCATTACCAATGATATCGAGAATGGAAAAGTCACGATGAGAATGACGAACAAGGAGAGAGGGAAATTCTTTGAATCGAATTATCAATGGGATCTTTTGGCTTCTAGGAATATCTGGGCGTTTGGACCTGATGATCAAGGACCTAACGCTTTGATCAATGACACATTACCTTCTGAGGTGGGTTCATACTTTGTATAATAGGTTCTGACGATTTCTAGGTTGATTCGAAACTACTGTCCAGTGTCAGGGAATCTATCAAACAAGGTTTCCAGTGGGGTACTCGTGAAGGTCCACTCTGTGATGAACGTAAGTAATGGTTTACGGGGTTTTTGCTGATAAACAGCTATTCGTGGTGTGAAATTTAGGATACTTGACGCTAGTATAGCTCAAGAACCAATATATCGTGGTGGAGGTCAGATCATCCCAACAGCTCGTCGTGTTTGTTATTCATCCTTCCTATTGGTATGTGATGACTTTCCTCCATCAATGCTCATAACTGATTGCGACTCTAGGCAACACCCCGTCTACTAGAACCAGTCTACTACGTGGAAGTTCAAGCACCAGCAGACTGCGTTGCGGCAATATACACAGTCCTCTCCAGACGTCGTGGACACGTTACCAGAGATCTTCCAAAACCAGGTTCCCCACTCTACACAGTCAAAGCCTTCATCCCAGTACTAGACGCAAACGGTTTCGAAACAGATCTAAGAACAGCTACCCAAGGTCAGGCGTTCGTTCAAATGAGTTTCGATCATTGGTCAGTGGTACCTGGTGATCCTACCGATACGAGTATCCAATTGAGACCATTGGAACCTGCTACTGGACAATCTTTGGCTCGTGATTTAGTTTTGAAGACTAGGAGAAGGAAAGGGTTGAGTGATTCTATCGCTGTCAGTAAATATTTGGAGGATGAGGTGAGTTGCTTTTTCAATCCTTTGTGGTGATTTGGTGTACTGATTGGTTTTATCAGACTATTATCGCTATTAGCGCTTCGGGGAATGCTGATCTGTTAGGTTAGTGGGAAGTTAGGATGGGGGTTGTGCATTATTCATGAAAATTCGAAATCTGGGTGAATATAAATGCATAGAATCATCTACTGGATTTATCTACGAATAAGCGAGGAGTATTGTTGCTTCTCGTGAACACATGAACTCCATTTCTGCTTTCACAAGTAAAGTCCACTACGCCACTCCCATTCAGTTTTCAAATATCACATCACTCACGTACATGGTGTCGGTTGCTTTGACCTTGAGGTATCATTTCAAATGACACTCAACCATCGTTACACTTGTTGAGGTTAATGACTAAACTGGTCTAAGTGCATCAATCTGTTAAAAGCTACATGAACTCGACGTATTTACAAACGGTACGTCCTAGTCTCACTGATCACCACAGATACTTCGAGCACTACCTCTCGACCTGTCTTACTCCACGCTGCCTAAAGAAACTACAGTACTGCGTCACCATCAATATGGTGTCATCCTTTCATCGCGTGGAATATTGTAGAAAACTCCACAAGCAATCCTTTGATTGTACCTCTTTTGTTGCTAGCCTTCCTCCAAAAAGTGGACCAAAGACAGATGATAAGCCCCACTTTTGATCAAAAGCTTTCTCTTCTTTACTTTCATTTTTCAATCAAGAAAGAAATTTGCCACTCCCTCTAATTTTCTTAGACTTAACAACAACCAATACACAGTAAGTTGGTTCTTCTCATCAAGCAATGCCATCCACTCACAACTCCGTCTCAGAATCACAATCATAATGAACGACTCACTTCACGAGCAAGAGGCATCCGATGCTACCGGTTCCGACTTCGATCTCTCATCACACATCGGCGAAATGGTTACCAAGTTTCAAGCTCTAGGTGGTAAACTTGATTTTAACACCAAAAAATCTCAACCAGGCTACAGCATTTGGTCAAGTACACCAATTGTTGGTAGCGAAACACTCGAACTCACTGGTAAGGATGGTGTCACCGGGAAGTATCGATTCAGCTTATACTTTGATGTCGAAATTACCGCTCCAGCGTATCAAGACTATAAAGGGGTTATTCATCATACTCTTGAATCAGACGGTGAGCCGCAACAAAGAGTTGAGGGAGACATAAAATACTGGATGGGAGAAATATACAAGGGATATGATCCTTCCATATGGAACCGCGACCGCTGCTGTTTGGGCTACATAACCACCACTGATGATGAAAAGAAAGTCATTGGAACTGAAGATATGTCAAGTATGAACATTGAGATTGGTAAGGTTTAGACCAGTGTATCTACAAAAGTTTGTATTTGGTTTCTGTGTCTACAGTAGTCTTTTTTTTGGTGGCAGACGGTTGGAATTGAGAAATGGGGTGTGGAGTGGCAGAAAAGCTGGTTAACAAGTGAGGTGATTTGATAGTCAATAGTTGAATGTAAACGGTGGATGATAAATTAAAGGTTTATTGCAGATTGATAGTTTTCCTTCCGTTTGCAGCACTAACATTCTCATACTTCTACAGCAAAGTATCAGCACTGCCACTGGTTCTAGGAGTTAAAAGAAGGATCATCCTGATCATTCCCTGTTAGTGGCATCCTTTCATTCCATGGAATATTGTGGAAAACTCCTTGTGAGATCCTTTGACTGTGTATCTTTTGTTACTAGTCTTTTTCGAAAAAGAGGGACAAGACAGATAAAAAGCCCCACTTTTGTCAAAAACCTTTCTCTTTTTTACTTTCATTTTCAATCAATCAAGAAATTTGCCACCTGAACATTTTTTTTCTTCAAAGCAACGGACCAACAGTGAGTAGTCTCCCCTTTCTTTGCTCATTCCTGCCGAATCAATGTAATGTAGACTAATAGGAAACCCGAATGACAATGCATCACTTCCAAGATGATAACAAGACCTGTGAAACCCTCAAGAAAACCTTTGATTCTCTCAATCTCGACTCACATGGTTATGAACTTGCCATAAGTATTGCTCAAGAAAATCTCAAGAACTCTCGCTTAGAAGAAGCAGAAGAAGCAGCAGAAGCAGCAAGAGCAGAAAGAGAAGAAGAAGAAGCTCGGAAAGCCGCGTGGAAAGCAGCACAGGAAGCAGTGCAGGAAGCAGTCGCTAACATCAATCTCTCATCATCCATCAACGACATGGTTACCAAGTTCCAAGCTTTCCATGGTAAACTTGATTTCAATACCAGAAAATCTCACGGGTCATACTCCATTTGGTCCACTACTCCAATTGTTGGTACCACTACGTTCAAACTCACTGATAGGGATGGTGTTACAGGAGATTATCGATTCAACTTAGGGTTCGATGTTGAGCTTACCAATGCTGATTATCCAATCATTTACAACGGGTTTGTTCATCATTCTCTTGATCCAGACGGTCAAACACAACACACCATTGAGAGCGAGATAGGAGTTAATATGCAGAGCGTATTGAAGACATACGTTGGGGAAGGCAGATGTGGCAGCCGATTCGGTTTGGGGGAAGTCGTCACCAAAAATTTAAAAGGGGAAGTCATGGAAACCGAAAATAAAACTCTTTGTATGAACCTTCAAATCAAGAAGGCTTAAAGCCTGTCTTTGGACAGAGGTTCGTACATTAGTCTGTGGTTTTTTTGTGGCGGGACAATTTGGAATTGAGAAATGGACTATCAGAATGCGGGTCAAGCAGTGAGGTAAATTCGATAAAGTCAATAGTTGAATGTAAATAGTGGAGGATAGGATAAATGAGAGAATCTTGCATAATCACAGTTCTCCTTCCGTCCACAGCGTTGACATTCTTGTTTTGTACTCGTGCAAGAATAGTAAAATACTATCGTTGCCATAAAGGCCGAAACTACTTTCGAGTCATCACTGGATTAGATATATAATTGTTTCCTATGATATGGTTTCATTTCACTTGATGTTTCAACCTTTTTTTTTTGTCAACTGAGTCATAGTTCCAGTATGGGCTATTTATCTCCAGCCGTAGTCGTAGTCGTCCCACCAAATCCAAAATCCAATAACAACCTCTCCCGTCCAAACCGTCTCAACCACTCCAACCCATCATTGATCTTCTCAACCTCATCCCAAGACCACCTAACCCCCACTTTCCCCTCCTCATCAACAGAATCGGGTTCGGGTAAAACCTCAACCCCAACCCTCAACCTCAAAGCTAACCACTGCCAACTCTTCACCTCCTGCACGAAACTCTTCAAAGCGTATTCCGATCCCATGGCGTAGATGATACCCGGATGCCCTGTCTTACAGAATCCTACGAGTTTCAGGGATTGCGCGAGGGATTTTAGGTTTTTGCGTTTGGAGAGGGCGAGGAGGTGGTGGGAGGTGAATAGTGTGTGGTAGCGTCTTGGGGTTTCTTGGTGATTTGATTTTTGATCTGCTTTTTGGAGTGGTTTGTCTGTTGGAGGGGAAGTTGGTGAGATTGGAAGTCCTGTTGAGAGGATCGATAGGAAATTTGAGGTTAGGATGGTGAATAATGGATATCTATCCTCCCAGTCAGCTCGACTAGTCTCACCACTATAAAGTGTATTCAAATTCACTCAATCTCTTCATCCCAATCTCCCAATTTCTCGTCAACCCATTGGTTTAACGTCAACGAATCATCCCGTCCCAAATCTGGAGATTTCAATTCAACCTCAACAGATGACTTCGATGGATACAAGTCGTTTATTGAGATCAGCAACGACAAGTCGTTTTCTGAGGTGTTGATTTTGAGGAGATAGTTCTTGCTTTCTGTTCCTGTTTTCTCGACTTGTAGGGATTCTTGGGGTAGGAGAGATGAGGATATCAATTCGATTTCCTCATCCAAGTTCATCCTTCTTTGGACATATCGATACGATATCTTCAAAGTCAAGTCAAATATCATCTCATGTTCTTTATGACGCTCCTTCGAGAACTTATTGCATCCACCCATTTTAAGGTTTATAGATGACCTTACACGCATCCTCTGAATTAACATCCTTCGATATCATCATCAACGACGACGACGACGACACCAGACATGGTCAGATCAACGACAATATTCAGAGTGAGCGATGCGTTACCACTAGCAGCGAGTGTGGATGATGAGAGTGTAAGTCAGCGTATGAGATGATCAACCAGTGGTGATGGTGTTAATACCGATACTGATATTGACCACCACCTCAGACCGAAAAAGCATTAACAGAATACAAACAACAATCCAAATTAGTTTTTCGTAGACTCAACGCCAACTCTGAACCAGCATGTTCGATTGAATCTGGAGCTTATACATTACAGTATGTCCCTCCTTCATCTCTCTCCAATCACTTCTAACCCACACCTACAGTTATCTCATAGTCGGACCTGTCATCTACATGTGCATCTGTGATTCAACCTACCCAAGAAAACTAGCTTTCTCATATCTCGACGAACTCTCCAAAGAGTTCCAAAGGAGTTACGAAGGGAAGATCGAAAACGCCTCGAGACCTTATGCGTTCATGGGATTCGGTAAGTCCAACTCATGGGATGATAACCAATGATAGCTGATTTTAACTCATTAGACACGTTCATATCGAAAACTACTCGTCTGTATCGGGATTCTAGAACTACACAGGGGGCGGGTACGACGGGTCCCAGTAGTAATCTAGATAAATTGAATGAAGATTTACAAGATGTTACGAGGATCATGACTAAGAACATGGAAGATTTGTTATGGCGAGGTGATAGTTTAGATCGTAATTCCAATCTCTTCCCATCACTCAATTAGTCAGCTAACATGAAAAACAGGAATGTCACATCTCTCAACCTCCCTTCGAAGCGAATCTGCCAAATACAGAAAAGCAGCACGTAACATCAATCTTCAAGCTTTACTACGAAAATGGGCACCAGTAGCTGGCATTGGATTTTTCGTGGTTCTTTTCTTTTGGTGGAGGTTTTTTTAAAGTTGGTGTTGACAACAAAACTAGTGCACGGATACAGGTACAGTTTATGTATATGATGAAATTGATGTAACGTTCTAAAATCTACATTGACGTTTACATTATGATACATCCCTCCTCACCACCTAAACCACCTAACGCCCCTAGATCCTGTTAAATGTCAGTTTATGTTCTCCATGAAGTGATAGGGGGGCTCACAAAACCCTCTGGCAAATCTCCCATGATCTCCGAAGGTGGTCCCCCAAGATCCTGCATTTCCGTAACCAAACCCGCAATCTCTTTCCCATCGATATCATCCTTATAACCCGGTTTCTGGAAGGTGTCAACGATCTTCTGAACGATCGTATATTGTTTTTTATATTTCTCTAAATCAGCTGGGGAAGTGTTGGGTGGTGGTGAAGCGAGATATCCTGGATACTGTTATTTTCGTTAGCTAGCCCTTTTCTTGGAAAGGGAGAGATCTACCTTAGAAGCCAACTCCGTCATTGGTTCCTCTAACACCTCCCTAGTCATCAATTGTTTCATCATCCCATCAAGTAAACCCCCAAGTTCATCGTCACCTTCATCATCCATTTCCCCAAGTATAGAAGGATCAGCTCCAAGTTGTGCCAACAAACTACCAATGTCCGGTCCACTCGTTTCCGCCTTCCTAGAACCCTCCCCAGGTTTATGTAAAGATTCCAAAGTTTTCTTAATAGTTTCTTCAAAAGATTGCTTTCCCGGACCAACAGGATTTGAAGGAGGTAAAGAAGGCGGGACACCGTTCCCATTTAATCCCATTGCCTCTAACCCTTCACCAGATAAGAAAGATTCGATAGCTTTCTGCCAAGCTTTCTCCTCTTCCTCAGAATTATGTGAGATGTCTCGTGGATCTGTGGATGATTTGGTTTCTCCTGTCATGGGTCCAGGTGGATGATCACCGGCTAGTGATTTCAGGAGTGATTCCATACCTTCTATCAAGGACGCTTCGAAATCTTCATCTCCATCTTCGTCTTTGAGGGATGGTTTAGGTTCTTCTGCCTTCTGGGTCGGTGGGGGTTTGGACGAGCTGGAACTGGGTTTGGGAGCGAAGGATTGGAGAACGTCTATGAGCGTGTTAGCTATGCAGTTGGGATATGGACAACTAACCATCTAAATCGTCTAGATCATCTTCGTCGTCGTTGTCTTCTACTCTTGACCTGTAGGAGGATGAGTTGTCTTGTTTTGAAGTCATCGTTATTGTTGTTGTTGTTATCAGGATCAGAGTCAGATTGAAAACGTTGAAAACACGGTTCACTGTATTACCGGTGGGATTAAGTGCCACCCCCGTATATCCCCGTAACACCGCCACCACCTTGGTCTTCTTTCTCCTCCTCCTTCTTCTTCTCTCCTTTTTGTTTATCCAGATTACTTCTTTCTTTTCATCTCAAAAACAACTCTTTCAACAGCAACAATGTCAGACCCAAACGATGGTATGTTCACCTTCACATTCACCCTCACCTTCACTCCCACTTTCACTCGCTTCTCTTTCAATCTCGGTACAGTATAAATATATTCAAAGGGGCGATCCATGTCAAGCATCACTTCAATGTCTGTTAAAACACAACTTGATTTTCCATCGCTCGACGCGAAGCGTCTTTCTTTTTTTGATTTACGAGACACGAGACGAATTCATCGATTCTTCTCATCATTGATCGCGTCCCAACTCGAGTTTTCTCAATTGTGTTGTCGTTCCAAGGCTATCCTTTCGCCTCTGTCGATTCGATCTCAATTTCGTAATGATTCATTTCTCAAAAAATCTTGTCTCGAGTTTTCGAACACTCAAAGTTCTCTCATCCACACCTTCTCGGCCCATACGCCATCTTCATTTCCACCTTCACCTTCGATTCCTCGCCCAACTGACCAACTCACGACTGACAACCAAATTCTTTTTTCTAACTCTTCGATAAAAAACAGCTTGGCAAAACTCTACTCCAGCCGGTAACGGCGAGTACGCTCGTGAATCATCCCCACGAGGTGATAATGGACGGGAAAGATCTCCTGCTCCTAGACGCGACCGTAGTAGAAGTCCAGGAAGAAATGGTGGTGGTGGTGATCGTGGAAGGTCAGTTAACTGATTAAGGAAATAGACGATCAACTGACAGTTTTGATAGAAACGATGACGGAGCTGTTAACCCAGGTAACAATCTCCACGTCAGTGGTTTAGCTAGATCTATCACCAAAGACGCTCTCGAAGACATGTTCGCCAAGACTGGAAAGGTTAGTCGCGGCATACCTTCAAATGGCCCCATAACTGACCTTACTAGGTCCAAAAAGTCAGCATCATGACTGATCCTCATTCCGGTATGTCCATCACGGATGGTTCAATACATTTCCTAACATCAACCAGGCGAATCTCGTGGTTTCGGTTTCGTTATGATGGACAACCCAGAGGATGCCGAAGCCGCTATCGCTGCTATTTCCGGATCCACCGTTGACGGTAGAAGTATCACTGTTGCTCATGTATGTTCAGTTGGTGACAGTCGCAGAAGTGCAGTCTAACTGAAATCTCACTAGGCTCGTCGTGCTCGTGCTCGTACCCCAACCCCTGGTCGTTACCACGGTGTCAAGATGGACGGTGGTCCACCCGGACGATACGGAGGTGGCGGTGGTGGTGGTTATGGTGAGTTTAGCTATTTCAAAATGAACGATTAAACTCATTTACTCGCAGACCGACCATACCAACCAAGATCCTACGATTCACGTTACTCCGACCGTGGACCTCCACGTTGTAAGTAGTTGTCGAATTATGACACCAAACACACTCACTAAAACCTCACCAGACGACGACCGAAGAGGTGGAGGTGGAGACAGATACGACGACCGCAGAGATCGTTACGACGACAGAAGAGATACTCGTGACAGGTAAGTGGAGACGTCAAAAACCGTCTTACTACTTCCTCTATCATCCATCAACATAGAACCAGGAATACTAAAAATTATGGCACCTGACAAATAGGTACGATGATCGTCGTGATTATTACAGAGCTCCCGAACGGTAGGTCGAACGTTACTTGTGATAAGTTTTGAATGCTAATTTTGGTGATGACTTTTAGTGACGATTACCGTGAGAGAGGTTATGATAGACGTGATGACAGACGTGAAGAGAGACCACGTTACGATGAACGTCCTAGATATTAGTTCTAACCCTCATCTTTTGAAATGTCGTAGACGTTACAACGTCTCTTGTTTTCATTTATCGAATAAAAGAAAATTGCTCATGCAAAAGTCTCCTTGCACCTGTCCATTGACTAAATGTTAAAAGCCAAACAGAAAGCGAGTCAGTCGTGATACTACATACAATCGTCTAACAAACGGTCAACCTCAATGCACGACGACAACGATTCTTGAACGAAAATGAGTTGTTCAGATATCAAATTCATTATCATCAGTATAAAATCATCTATATCCTCTTGTCCAAAACCTCCAACCCTTTGATACGATTTTGTAAAAGACCCTTGAAAACCTCGACACGGTTTTGTAACTTGCCATCCTCCTTTTCATCACCTTCTTGACAAGCTTTCAGAACCCTATCAAAAAGGTTATAAGGTGTATATGAAACCGCATCTTTACGAGCCAGTAATTCAGGTGGTGTCATCTATAGATCTTATCAGTATTTGATATTTTACCATAGAGAGAATTGATTCCCTACATTAACGATAAACATGATACTCCATTCCAAACATTCTTCAATCCACCCAAATTCAATCCCCTGACCAATAAACCATTCCCCATCTCTCGAAAGTTCAAAATCAATCAACCAATTCGGGATCTTCCACCCTGCTTTCTTATCTTTATTGAGAGACATGAAGGTCGTCACCACCGATTGAGTGTATTTGAAATTAGTTTTTATCGAGTCGTGTCTGGAAAGTGTCTTTTGGAGGTAAGACGATAAGATCGATGTGGGGGACCCTGTTAATCTTGAAGTTTGGGGTGAGGTTTTCAGGAAAGCGGTGGTGTTGTTTTCACTTTTTTTGTAATTAGTACAAACATCACGTTTCCTTTTATGAGATACGCTTACATGTCCGAGGGGAGTCTTGAGAGTTCCACACATTTCGTGGCTAGATTTTGGAACATGTCCGTCATGTCTACTTCCAGTTGTGAGGCTGAACTCTGGGCGAGATCGTACATTCCTCTCTGTGTGAAGAGTCCAACGATCTCTTCTGGGGATATAGTAACACCTGGTCGTGGGTCAGTACGACCATCTTTGATAAATGGGCAGAAAACCTACCATGCTCTTGTAGATCTTTGATATGATTCGATAATCTCAATTGAGAAAGCACGACAGTGTATTCCATCCTGATATCACTTAATGACACCAAGTCGATCGATCGTTTATCCCTCGTAAACTCATCGTCAGGGATATAAGAAGTCACTTTCCGTCTTTTCAATCCCTATCAAAAATCATTCAGTCGCCTTCCAATCACTCATCAAGTCAATCTACTCACTCTCAATCGCCCAACTCCAACCGTAGACGGGACCGACACCCAAGCGTTCCTTTTCTCAACTAACGACAAAGCGTTGATAGAGGCTAAATAAGATCTAGCCTGCATAGCCGAAAGTTCGAATGGGGGTAATTTCGACCCAGAGACGATAGCTTCACCCAATCGTCTACCCTGTAGATACATGATTTCACCAGCTAGACCAATAAAATATCAGTCAACGACATCTTCTCCAGGGTGGTAGGACTTACCACTTCGATAATTCCCACGACTGATATGCCAGGAATACAGGACTTTGTAGTAATTAGGGAATCTCAGTGGATCACTATTCCTTGCTTTGAATTTAAGCATTTCCTCAACTTTATCTTGAATACCAACGAAACCTAGTGAATTAAGTCGTCCAACTTGATTATGTTCACACATGACTGAAATCAATTGACCTAAGAATTCGATTTTACTGTCCCGCATAATCAGTTTTCGGGATCGTTGAATTATCATGTCTAACTCACAGATCGTTGTATGGTACATTAGTCAAAGTTGAATATGCGTCTTCGTAAGAACCTAGAGCGCTTTGCGCTAAAAAAACTCTTGTCCAAATATCCCTAGATGAATTATCACCTTTACCCAAATGTTTGATGGCGAGTTTACCAAACAATACAACTGGACGATGGATATTCTGATCATCGAACAGTTGACAAACGTGTTTATAATATTCAGCAACTGCTGCAGGACCTCGACACATAGGTAGAAGTGGGAGTAATGAATCGTCTATCATCAGAGCGTTAGCGGAATCCTGTGTCTACTTGACATTGACATACCATGACATCCCGCGACAGCTTGTTCGAAACTTAAGACCGCGTTGTCGATCATATCACTACCCAACGCCAAACACGCTTTCCCTTTGATAAAAGCAGTTCCACTAGATAACGGATAAAGATCCACGAACTGTCCAGCCGCTAACGGGTATACAAACAGAATCATACCAGCTAATTTCACATCTTTATTTGTAGATGAGATTTCGTATGATTCTTTGGGTAATATGCCTAGCGCACCAGTCAAAACTGACAAAGCAGTGGAGAAGATTGATGAAAAAGTATCAGTTTTTATTGATGGGACTAAAATCGAGGCAATGATGGAATGTAGAAGTGAATATTTTAGATCGTAGTTATCGTCAACGTCCGATGAGATGGTGTTGACTTTGAGACCACCGAATCCTTCAGTTAAAACGTCTTCACCTTCAAGTTTTCTTTTATTGTTTTTGCGTGCTGGGACCTGAGACTCAGCAGTGTTATCGCATAACATCTTTAAAGCTCTGTATCGATGATAGACCAGAACGACCTTTGATAGGATTTGAATGAGTTCCAGTGCATCGTCATCTTCCGCTGATGGATCTGGTGACTCGGAAAGATGAAGTAGAGCAACCAGTAAAAGATATTTGGATGTCGTATAGCGATTGTAAATAATTTGGGTGATGGTGGAAGTGATTAACGCAGTTCCGAAGCCTGAATAACAAGAATCGACTTCAGGTCCACCGTAACCTTCGAAATCAGGTTGATTATCCCTGTCTTCACCGCCAAAATTGTTGTTGAAATCGGATAAAATATCGAAGATTTGTTGAATACCTCTACGGATGGATGAATCCCTCAGAAGTGTTTCGATAGATGCCCGATCTTCCTCTGTGAGATATGGATCAACATGTTCATCCCACATTGCTCCACATAAATCTTCAATGGGTTGTTGAGGTCCAGCAGCGAGCGTGACGTCGAGATTGTCAAAGATTGATTCTAAAGCCGTACCACCTTCTTCCACTTCTTCTGAGGAGAGTGATTGGGAGATGATCTTCCCTGACTCTATTATCGAAAGAACACTATTCCTAGCACGAGATGAAGCGAGAGATGGATAAAGTTTCCTTAAAGATCCTTCAGACAATTCGTCATTTGTGTCGCGATTCCAATTTTGAATCAAACCAGTCGTATCCTCTGGCACAGGTATCGAGACTCCTTCACGAGAAAAGATGACTAAATCCTCATCAATCACTGTAACTGAAACTGGCCATCTAGCTTGTCTGTCCAAATCTTTCACTCTGGCCCAAACGCCTAACCACTCTAGTTTGAGGTTCTTTCTGTATTCCTCAACTTCAGGTGCACCAGTTTGAGCACTAATCTCCATATTCAAATCACTTCCTACGACAGCTGTAAATCTGGATGATAATGTCGAATACAACCCAACGTCATAAGGTTGAACCGGATGTTGAGTAATATATTCGTCCAACACCGATGAAAGCGATAATATAGAGAATCGACCAGGATGGAATAAATGTGTGATAAATGTCGAAGCGATGTCTTGATTTTCATAAGGTAACTGTGGATTTGGTGGCTCAAGACTGAGAAGATTATCGAAATATGCTGCATCCAATTTATCGTCTTCAGAAAATGGAGAAACTATTTGCCATTGACGCAACAGTTCCGAGTCCTTGTTTTGGATATAAGTCGAGAATTGAAAGATGTCATCCATAGAACAAGTCTCGCATGACAAAACACCTTTCTTATCCCATGTTGTCCAAATGCGCCATCCAGTCTCCATGCCGTTTTTACGATACGGAGGTACTATCTGAAATCCACGTAATTCAGATCCGACGTATGTGGATGAAGTCGTTCGTTCTCCAGCGTAAGAGAGTTCATTTGTAGCGGTTGAACGATATACCACGAAAGTTCCTGCTGAGGTTGTTGAATGAGGTGTCGAAACGAAAATGACTATTAGATGAGTATATCGCGATGAGTGGGAGGGATGGGAAACCACTTTTAATATCGAAACAGAGGATGATGGACCTGGACCTATGTTAGAAGGCGTGGAATTACCTCTAACAACTAATTCTTGTGAATTTGATGAAAGTCGAACATCCACACTACGTAAAGCAGCCCCAGTAGCGGTATTCCAAGAAGACAATTTTCCACCACGAGTAAATGTGTAAAGTAAACCCAATTGATCGTCTCGATCAAACTCTGCAATGGAAATGGTCTGATCATCAAGTGATTGACTTCGAGAGAATAGAGATGGAAGTCGATATCTAGAGCTGGTTTTATGATGGGTTGGAATCCATTGACCTGTTTTTGGTCAGTGAGGGTTGAATGATTCGACTTACCTTCCCAAGTTAGACGAACTATTCCACCATCGTCGCATCCCAACACAACCTCATCCTCATTGGTAACATAAACTGAAGCAAAACCACCAATAGTTCCAACGATTTCATCAGGAATTGCATACTCTTCACACCATCTTTCGTTCCCTTTCAAACTGAAAACGAATCTTTCCCCCTCATTGACCAAATTAGGGAATTGGATTCGATAAACGACATTAGAAGTAGAAATCACGATGACATAAAATTTTCCATCCTTCGTTGAAGAGACCAAACATCCATCCGAGAGTGGTCGTAAAGCTTCAGGAAAAAAGATTCGTATGATGGAAGATCCATCTGGTGTGTCGACCTCAGGATTGATAGTTAGATTGAAAGAACTGAGTTCCAAACAATGACCATTTTGTATTGATCGAGCCAAGACCCCAGTGAAAGGTTCTCTGACTATCGAAGAAGCATGTTCAGGATGTAGTGGTAGTGAATCTAGATATGCTGGTGATTGGAACGCCTGTTCTGAAGGTACTCTAATCTCTGGAATAGAATTTGGATGAGATGGTGGTGGGGGTTGATGAGCGTGAACCAATTGGTAAGGGATGTAACTTGGCATCGTATGCTTTTTGAATGGAACGTATCGTCAAACAGGGGTATATAGTTCCCTCCTTTCTCTTTGGAGGGGTTTGAAAGTGAAGAAAAAGAAAGAATGGAGGGAAAAGATAGAGATAAAAATGAAGAAAATGTAGAAGTTGGAATTGAGGAGTTGAGTTTTGATTTTTACAGTTGATATTCGACTTTTCAGTGGTTATTTACCGCAATCATCCTTCTTATTCAACATTAACCTTTATACTGGTCTTAAAGACAGGACGAGTTGCTAGATTTTATCGTGGTACTTCATTGAAGTTCTGACTATCGTAAGTCGGCGCTTTGGATGCATGCAATAGCTCACCAATCGTTATTTTCTGATCCTAACAGCGATTTCGTTCAGATCCTAGCCAATCAATCTAATCCCTCGACATTTGGACCAGATCCATACCATACGATGGACCCAAGAAGAAGAAATTGGGGTCCTAACAGCTCGTCAACGCCTCCTGGGAATTATGGAACTTCACCACCTCAGAATTACCCATACAACGCAGATCCTCGTCAACAACAATACAACAATCAATCACAGCAATATCCCCCACAAGGTTATAACCAACAGCAACAACAATCCAACTACCCTCCTCCGCAGAATTATCCTCCTTCACAATACAATGGTCCAGTAGATCCGAGACGTGCACCTCAAGCTCAGGATCCAAGACGGTTTCGACCACCTCCTGATGCTTTAGCTCCTCCAATATCTGGATATGGTGGTGTCAACACACCCCCTCAATTTGGTGGTAACTCTACCCCGTTACAAGATGTTAAACCTATCTCTAATGGAGCTGGTCCTGTGGCTGTTGTGGAAGAAAATCATGTTGAGAAAATCAAGACGAGGCCGTTGTTTTGTGTTGTTTGTGCAAGTAATAATGTAGGTCTAATACCTTTGACCCATAGCAGTGGAACTGATAATAAAACCAGAATCGATCAATGGAAGCTCATAAAGTTCTACAGTGAGTGAAGATGATTAATCTCCTATGACGCTTATTGACACTTTCAAAAGTCAAGCAAATTTCAGAGTCATTTCGGCAGGAACAGGTTCAGCAGTCAGATTGCCAGGTCCAGCAGCAGACAAACCCAACGTTTACAAATTCGGGACACCCTATGATGAGATGTATAGAGATCTAGAAAGTAAGGATAAAAGATTGTATGTGCTATCTCCTAAATCCAGACGTCCATTTAATCAATTCCACGACACAGATACACAGCGAACGGTATTTTACCTATACTGGATCGTAATCGAAAAGTCAAAATTGCACCTGAAAAATGGCAAGAGCAGAAAAGTGTTTTAGCGGACGTCGTTATAACGTGTGAAGAGAGGTGTTACGATGCTGTCTGTGACGGTGAGTGATAGTTGCCTTTCAGACCTTATGATACCGATTGACTAATTGCGGTACCTGTAGACTTGTTAACGAGAGGAGGAGAATTCAATCGACCAATTCATGTGATCAATGTGGAAATCAAAGATAACCCAGAAGAAGCTACGATAGCAGGAAGGTCGATTTTGGAATTAGCGAAATCAGTGAGTATTTTGCCGGTCTTCTCGTTGCCAGAGGCTAATTTCACATCTACAGATTGAGGACGCCAACGATATCGATGAAGATATCGATGGTATCTTGGTGAAACATGCTTCAAAACATCCTCATGCTTTACTGCACACTGTCGCCTTTTACTGAAGAAACCGACACGATAGTGGTAGAAAATAATGTTATATAATATTTGTTTTAGAATCCTCGATTCTTTCTGGGAAAAATTGAATCAGCAATGCCAAAGTATAATACGTAAGATCTGATTTTATGGTACTGTATTCTCGACTGGATTGTTCAGGGGGCTCAGACAAGAGGTTAGCATTTTTTTAGCCCATCAAAAGCATTCGTCCACATTTCAGACTTTGTGGCAGACACTCTTTTGAATGCAGTCTTCGTCCTTCCGTTCATGATATAGAACCTTTCAGTCTTTCAAATATCGAACAAAGCAAATGAACTTTTCTTATTCAGCAGTCCACTTTCATTCGTTCATTCTTTTTCGATAAACAACATGGACACCCTTCTATCTTATTCGACATACAATCACACTGCCACCGACTTCCACTCCCTTCCTCCTGAAATCCTACTTGAGATCATTGATTGCTTAAGAAAACCAGAACCCTCAAGTTATCCAGGTAAAGAATCCGACTTCAGCCAGAACGATCTTGCCTCTCTCATCTCTGTCAATCATGTGAGTACAGGTTCTGAGTTTGATATTTGACAATACTGACATATGGACTTTGGGTGTAATAGCATCTGAACGAACTCGTACCTCTCTCACTCTATAACAACTCTATTTACGCAATCAAAATCGATAGTCTACTTTTAGGTACCTCTCAAAACCCACATTCAGACAAAATCACAAGGAAGGCAAGAACAAAAGATCATCTTTTGTCTTTAGTGCGTCATGTTCACATAATGCGGCATAGCCATGATGTCCCAATGGGAGATATCGATAGTTGGAACTATGAAGATCGACAGAACTATTACGAGAAATTTCTAACAATGAATATCAATGATGTTCAGAAATGGGCTGATACTATGAACAGCTTCACGCAATACATGGAAGAACCATATTCTTGGGGAAGACTAAAATCAATCTCCTTCCATCCCACAGATTCAACTTTCAAAACCACATCAAAGTTGTCAGTTGCTCGTGCTAGGGCTGACATTTGGGATGCTGAGATCATTAGGCTGGAGGAAATACAAGACACTGAGTACGTGACCAGATTAATTGCCAAGCCAACTCTAGACTCTATCTGTCTTTGTGATGTTAAACAACATTCTTTTTCGTTTACAATTGTCAATAACGTCCTTCAAAAAACACAAGATACAATTAAAGTCTTTCACCACTGGCTTGACCCCAGCCACAGAAGACAAATAAACTTCAATTCCATACTCCCTGGTTGTGAGAATCTTTATCTCTTTCCACCTTCATATCAACCACCTATAAACTTGAATAATTGCAGAACAAGATGTCTATATTTCACGTTGAAGAATCTTCCTAGAACAATGTTGATTGCAGCGAATGAAGAGTTGTCTCGAGTTTCAGAAGTTGAGGATATAGATTTGGTCATCAAACGGCTTGCTGCAAGAACAACAATGACCTTCTACACCACTCTCGAAGAAAGTGTGATCATTGAAGGTCCAGATGGTTGGGATACATGGTTGAACTTTCTTCCCTCAGAAGATGATAAGAAATACCTCCCAAAATCTCTCTCCTTCCATCATTGGTCAAAAAAGCCGCCATGTCCCTCTTGTTGTAATTGTGGTTCCTCAAGTTAGAGTGATAGTAGTAGACAGGCACTTGTCATATGCAACTCTGACGTGTCAGGAAATGTGACACCCGATACTTATACAGCCTTAATTTCCGTTATTATAACCGGAAACAGGCTGTAGTTATCTTTTGTCCTAACCGTTTATTTCTTTTCGAGTTCCGTCTCGCCTCTCTTACCTAATCCTTACATGACAATTCTTCCTTCAAACCATTGTCTCCATTTTGCTTGGTAATCCTTTCTGCAATAGTCTTCCACTTGTCAAAATGGTCTGCACTTCTGTACTAAATCAATTACATTTCCAGTTTCAACTTCCATCATAGAATCATCATGGAAATTCCATCATCATATTTCTCTGCCACCAGCATCCATTCCCTTCCTCCAGAGATCCTACTTGAAATCATTGTTTGCTTAAGAAAACCAGAACCCTCAACTTATCCAGGTAAAGAATCCGACTTCAGCCAGAACAATCTTGCCTCTCTCATCTCTGTCAATCATGTGAGTACAGGTTCTGAGTTTGATATTTGACAAAACTGACATGGTGACTTTGGGTGTGATAGCATCTGAATGAACTTGTACCTCTCTCACTCTACAACAATTCTATTTACGCAATCAAAATCGACAGTCTGCTTTTAGGTACCTCTCAAAACCCTCATTCAGACAAAATCACAAGGAAGGCAAGTACAAAAGATCAGCTTCTGTCTTTGGTGCAACATGTTCATATAATGCCTCATACTCATGGGGTTCCAGAAGGAAATATTGATGGTTGGAGCTATGAAAATAGACAGAGGTATTACAAGAAATTCTTCAAAATGAATATTAATGATCTTCAAAAATGGGCAGGTACTGTGGACAGCTTTACCCAATACATGAAAGAACCATATTCTTGGGGAAGACTCAAGTCAATTTCCTTTCATCCCACAGAATCAACTTTCACAAGCAGATCAAAGTTGAGGATGGCTCAAACTGGGGCTAATGCTTGGGACAATGAGGTCTTTAGGCTCAGCAAAATACAGGACACAGAGTATGTGACCAGATTGATTGATAAACCAACTCTAGACTCAATTTGTCTTCGTGAAGTTAAACAGCATCGTTTTTCCTTTACCATTGTCAGTAACATTCTTCAAAGAACACCAGATACAATCAAAGTCTTCCACCACTGGCTTGACACCAAAGACAAAACAGAAATAAGGTTCAAGTCCATACTTCCTGGCTGTAATAACTTTTACCTCTTCCCTCCTTCAGATAGACCGGGAGGAGATTTGGAAGAGGATATACGGTGGAGTGTCTATCTTACATTGGATGATCTTCCCAGAACAATGTCAATTGCAGCTGATGCAGAGCTGTCTCAAGTTCTGGTGGGGGTGGATAAAGATTCAATTATCAAACGGCTGCTTGCAAGAACTACAATGACCTTCTATACAGCTTGCAAGGAAAGTGTTGTCATTGAAAACTCAAACGATTGGGACAAATGGCTGGAAACTTCTCACATGAAATTTTACGATAAAAAATACCTCCCTAAATCTCTCTCCTTCCATCATTGGTCTAAAAAGCCGCCATGTCCCTCTTGTTGTAACTGGGGTCTCTCAAATTAGAGTGATAGTAGTAGACAGTTTCTTGTATGCAACTCTGATAATTCTTCCTTCAATCCTTTGTCTTGATTTTTCTCAACAATCCTTTATACAATAGTCTTCCAATTGTCCAGAATGTCTGTAATCAATCTGTAAGATTTCCATTTCAACTTCCATCACAGAATCATCATGGAAATTTCATCATCTTATTACACTACCACCGGTATTCACTCTCTTCCTACAGAGATTGTTCTGGAAATTGTAAGTTATCTCAAAAACCCTGAACCATCTTTTCCACCAGGTAAAGATTCACGTTACGGTCAGAATGACCTTGCAAGTTTGATGGTGGTCAGTCATGTAAGTACATATCTAACACGGAACATCTTAAACACAATTTCTGATTCTTAAGCTTAGCCGTTCAATCGAATCGTTAAAGACTCAATTTATCGTTCCATACACACCACCAAGGTTAGAAGTCTACTTTTAGGTACATCGCAATCACCTCATTCTATCCAAATCGAGAAGAAGGCAGAAACCAAAGATCAACTTTTATCTCGTACAGTTCATCTACACATTATGCCTCCAGAATACAAGCTTCCTGTCGTGGAAAATGAGTATGATGAAGAAGCTTGGAACGAAATTATGAGGGAAACCTTTAGAAGATTCAAAGATTGGGCAGATACCATGGATTGCTTCTCTCGATACATGGAAACTGCAAGTTCGTGGGAAAGACTCTGCTCCATCTCCTTTCATCCAACAGCAGCCACACTGGGCAATATAGAACCCTTGCGTCGCGCTGAAATGAGGTGCTCCTGGTCAGATCCCGAGATGGCAAGGATTTCTAAGGCGAGACAAGAGAGTCTAGTGGTCAGACTTGTCGACAAACCAAATTTGGGAACTATATGTCTTCGAGATATTTATCAAGGTCAGAAGACGATCACTATCCTCAGTAACGTCCTTAAAAGACATCCGTCGCCAAAGGTTTTCCATGAACATAATGAATACAATTTAGATCGTTTCTCATTAATAGAAAACGTCGTTGTTGGTTGCGACAACCTGTATCTGTTTTCTAATCCTGTAGCCAACGATTTGGAATTTGTAATCGGGTCGAGCCTTCAATCTTCCTTGGGAGCTCTACCTGAGATCATGGAAATTGCGGCAGAAGAAGAAATGAGGTTACAGGGTGAAGGTGCTGATAGGGACTCAATCATAAGAAATCTAGCTGAGAAAACGACGATCACATGCTTCTCTGTTAGCGGGAATGATTGGACTATTGCTGATGAGAAAGGTATGGAAGAGATGTTGGAGCATCTTCGAGTGGACATCGATCAAAAGTATCATCCTAAATCGCTATCCCTTCAGCCTTGGTCAAAAAGGCCCACCTGCATGTCTTGTAGTCGATGGTCTCGCTTGGAGTCACATGATTGTAATTAGGGAACCCTCATGGCTCTATGAAGATTTGTAACGAGTTCAGTTTTTGTCTTGAAATCTTATGCCACTGTTACAGTGTACCGTCGTCGCAGCCGTCTTTACCGCATCCTTTCCTACAAAATCCACGCCAAGTGAAGCTGACAATGCTAATGTAGAACTGTCTTGGTCATGTGTCGAGTCAGACCTGCAACCTTGAGGAATGTGGAGCTTCAAGGCAAAGCTGTTAAACTTGAAAGAGACCTATGATTTGAACTGCCATTCCGCCAAACAACTCCGTGGAAGCCGCCAATAATCGTACCGAAATTAGACCGACAAGATTACAGCTAAACTTAGGCTAATAAATTTCATCGCAGTGAGTAAGCTGATCATACATTGAATGAGTTCATGACTGCACGACAAATAAAGGACTGTAGACAGTAGACTGTAAGGTATAAGGTATACCGACACAAAGGAATTCTTCTACTCTTTCCCTCGCCCAAGAATATGGGAAATATGACAGAATTAGCAGAAATCGGATCGACGCAAAATGGTCAAGTCGAATCCCAACCGGAGACTACACCAGTACACAAAAGTAATCTAGTGTTCGAGAAGATGAGAAGGGAACGATCTTTACCTTCGAAGTATCTGTCTTGGGCTATGCTGTAGGTTTTGTTGTTTTCCAGCTATCGACTGACATGGTATCAGGGGCACACTGTTCTTCGTGATGATATTGGCTGGGTGGAACGATGCAAGTCAAGGTCCACTGTTACCTTCTTTACAGGCATACTATAATGTACGTTTCTCCCCAGTATGAGTACTTCACTGATTCAGTATAGGTCAATTATTTAGTTAGTGAGTCTGAGAGGTGCATTCCTGTCATTGACGTCCAGTTTCTGTAATTTGGGTAGTGAACTTCGTTGGATTTATGATTTCAGGATTAACAAATGTGTATCTAACCGATCGATTCGGATTTGGGATTGTGAGTAACACTTGTAACCAGCTCTGACAAATAGGTTGCACCACTTGGAGCTTGCATGCAAGGTCTTAGTTACATCCTGATGTGTTTTGGTGGTCCTTTCCCGCTATTCGTTATCGCATATCTATTCAATGGATTCGGATTAGGTCTTCAAGTGAGTTTAGGAAATGACTCCCACACTGATCAACCAGGACGCCCAAGTCAACGCATTAGCTTCGAGATTACCGAACGCTTCAACCAAAATGTTTTTATTACATGCAGTCTATGGATTAGGTGCAACGATCTCACCGTTAGTGTCAACAGAATTCGTCAAGGCGGTTCCAGATAAATTCTATACCTACTTCGCGGTCTCTGTTGGTTTGGCTTTCTTCACGGGTTTTCTTTTGGTCATCACTTTTAGAGGTAGAACGGAAGATCAAGTGGTTGGTCAGAGAGAAGATCATAAACATGAAGAGAGTAGTGGCAAGATGAAAAGAATTATGCGGACACCCGCGGTCCATTTCATGGCTTTTTATATAATGGTTTATGTAAGTCAGCCGTGTGCGTAGACATGCTAATTTGTAGGTTGGTGTTGAAGTCACTTTAGGAGGTTGGGTTGTAAGTCAGCATGGATGTTTGACGACTGATTGCAGACCTCGTTTATAATCTCTGAAAGAGGTGGAAATGAGAATACCGGATACATCACTTCAGGATATTTTGGTGGTTTAACATTAGGCAGAGTGATTCTGATACCAGTGACCAAATGGATAGGAGGTCAGAACGCAATATACGTATAGTGAGTTAAACCTTCTTCTCGATGGTTGACAGAAATAGTTCAGCAATCGCAATAGCATTAGAGATTGTCGTCTGGCAAGTCAACTCGATAATCGGTGATGCAGTAGCGTTCGCCTTCGTCGGTATAGTCCTAGGACCAATGTATCCAATCGTCATGATGGTTTGTGTTGACATCTTACCTGGGGAACTACAATCTGGTTCTATAGGTTGGATAGCTAGTTTAGGTCAAGCTGGGTCTGCTGTGATGCCATTGTGAGTTCAACTCTTGTGATTCTGTGACTGATGATATTTAGCATAACTGGTGCTATATCTGAACGCTATGGAGTTTGGATATTACAACCTCTGATCATTGCCTTCATTGGATTGTCAGTGATACTATGGGCTTTGGTACCTAGATCAAGAGATAGAATACATGCCTGAAGAGCAACGCTATGTATCTATATCTGCTATGTACCTATATTCCGCCTGTCACTCTCGTTGTCACAGCTTCTGAATGATACTGTATGCTATCAAATCGTCCATGGTCCAACCTTTCATACCATGGAATGCTGTGGAAAAGTTGCAGTGAAATCCTTTGATTCATCTCTTTTGTCCCCAGTCTTCTTCTGATTTCAGTGGGCACAGGATATAAAAGAAGTCATTTCGTCTCTAACTCTTCTGTTCTTTACATCCACCCTTCCAATTCAATTCACATTTGCCACCCACAGCATTATCAATCCTTACACACCCAGAACCAGAACCGACTTCAATCACAATGAGCAATGTCAAGCCAGAAGACAACAAGAGCCTCACGCCTGTCGAAAGTCTTGCTTCCGATACTCACACCAACGTCCAAGATACCGAAGGCGACCTAGAGCAAACTTTTGCACCAGCTATCAAAGATCTCATCAGAATGGTTGGGTCGTGGGATGCTCACCGTAACAAAATCAACTTCCGATCTCAACCCCCAGATGAGGATAATAATATCCATTGGGTCAGTGTAGACACGTTCCATTCTCACGCATTCAAGCACAAACAACTACCAAGTACTTCCTATCATGATCTCGCGTTGAGATTCAAACACATCAGCTCTCCAGGAAGTCAATTTCACGACTACAAACATAGGCTCTTAGTCGACTTCGATGCTTCACTTCAAAAACAAGTCACTGATTACTTGACCAGTGCAAAAGATCTCGAAGACATCATTCAGAGTGGTTCAAACGTTTCCCTTTTTAAGGATGTCACTATCATTAATGCAGATGGTGTCAGTTTCAGCGATCAACCGATGCTGGTAGAGATCAAGTTGGAGGAGAGATCAAGATGTTATAATTGAGAAATGAGGAGGATGGATTTTAAAGGGCTTAGTGTTAGTATATGTAGACAAATACATAGGAGAAGAACATGCAAAGTTGATGGTAACCAACAGTCGTATGAACCTCGAGCAGGGATCTTTTTGATCGTTAGTGCCAACGTTGTCGTGGCAATATACTGTACGTATACATATAAGCCAAACTGTGCCAAATTGTCTCACAACCAGAGAAGCGTCTGTGTTTCCTGCTCGTCTAGATGTATATCAACAACCCGATTATCCTTTGTATAGACAGTCAACTAGACATGGAATTGGATCCTTTCAGTACCCACCGTTGTTCGGTGTCTTCTTTCAAATTTCGAAGTCCCCATACAGTACGCCATACAAAGAGAAATCATTCTCTCACTCACTCTTCTGTTCATTACATCCACCGCCTCCCCAACTCAATTCACATTTGCCACCAACGTCAAATTTTTATTCAACCAGAACCAGAACCAACTTTAATCACAATGGGCAACATCAAGGATGAGGATGATGACAAGAGCCTCACTCCTCTCCAGAGTATTCCAGCATTCATCCCAAAGAGCAACATCAAGGAGGAGGAGGAGGAGGATAAAAAGAGCTTCACTCCCCTCGCCAGTCTTTCCACTTTCAGCACAACGAGCGATATCAAGAAGGAAGAAGATAACACGAGCTTCACTCCTCTCGAAAGTCTTCTAACTGTACTCAAAACGACCGAGATCAAGGAGGAAGATAAAGAGAGGTTCCCTCCTCACGCCAGTCTTCCGACTTTCATCCCAACGAGCGATATCAAGGAAGAGAATAAGATCCCACTTTTCGAAAGTCTTACTCCCGATGCTCACCCCAACGACCAAGACATCGAAGACAATCTAGACCAAGCTTTAGCATCAACTATCAGAGGTCTCATCGATACGATCGCGAGTCAGAATGATAAACTCACCTTCCAACGTCTACACCCAAATCAATTTACAGGTAGACATTTTGTCAGTAGACTATCGTTCCAGTCACAAACATTTAAACACCGACGACTACCAAGTTCTTCCCCTTACGGCCTCACTGTGAATTTCGAATACGAAGGCTATGAAGGATGTCCATCTAGCGACTACTACGGTACGATCTCATGCGACTTCGATCATTCAGTGAGAAAACAAATCATCGAGCACCTAACCCGTCAAGAAGCCACGGAAGAGATCCTTGAGAAACCCAGAATGTATGACTGGTTAAGAAATATAACTTTTATGAGCGAAGACGGTTTATGTTTCAGTAATCATTTACGGTTTAGTCTTGACTTGGAGGAGCATCGAGGTTTTCGATATTAACGAGAAATTTTGAGGGTCGTTTTGCAGGTATGGTGTTAGTTGTGTAGACTAAAAGGAGAAGAACATGGAAATTTCATGAAAAAGTTGAAAGGCAAATGCTTCTCAAGCGGGGATTCAAAAACGAGCCCCCTTACTTCTGATTGTTTTCCCCAACACTTTACTTACACTATAAGCAAAAGTGAGCCGAACTGTGTCACAATGTGAGAAGACTCTTTGTACCTTGCACTACTACAGTGCTTGTACACGCGTTGGGTTACAGCAACTCCGGTGATCACCAATCCAATATTCATTGTGGAGAATGTCAAGTCAAATGAGTAAAATGAATCCTTTCATCACCCACCATTGATCAGTGTCTTCTTTCAAATTTCATTGTCCCCAAATATCATCCTGTGCAAAGAAAAGATTTTCTGTCTCTCGTCTTCCCTTCGTCACAAACAGCTTCAAATCCAAACTGCCACCTTGATTCCTTGCAAACGAAAATAGCATGAAAAAAGTGTAGTGAGTAAACACCTATATGAAGTATTTCATGAAGCAAATATTGACCACGAATATCAAGGCCACCATGGATCAATCAAGTAGACAAGGTATCTGCGAAGTTCTCAATCAGAAACTGGACGAGCTCAATCTCGACAAGGCAAGTCTCACCATTCTCAGACATCTAGCTTCAGCAAGAATAAACGATTTTAGTGATGAGCAAGAAACTGCAGAACATGATTTGAACAACCAATATACTCGAACTTTCTTACCTGCGCTAGAAAATATGATCGATGAGATTCAATCCTTTGATGGTACGACAGGTTTTGAACTGGATTCTGAAGGCACTTTCCAAACCACCATTACCGAAGTTGTCAATCTTTCTATATTAAGGAATTCGACTACACACCAAATTCATCTCAAAACGTCAGTTCAAAACACAAGTTCAAGTTGTCATTCATTCTTCTTCCTCCCATCGATTCATCCTTCCAATGTGATATCAATCCCACAATCAAAAGTCGTTTGATCGATTTTATGCTGAGAAAGGATAGTGTGATTGAAACATGTTCGAGTGCTGATGAAAGCTGTCAATCGGGGAAGATAGCTGAAGTTAGTGGATGCGATATTGGCGCTCGATTGTCTATCGAGAAGGTGTAGTGTTGGTCTTTGTTTCGTGCCAGGTTCTCCGATATCAGGACGATGTTGTACAGAATATAAGGGATTGTTCATAGATATACGTAGCATTGTATTATTGTATAAGCTCGTGGATGAAAATTCGATATTGTTACCCAGTTCAAGTTGATGTGACATTAATCTCTCTGTACTCATACTCAATTACCCAGAGCTCATCTCATCGTGGTAGATTAATATACTTTACAACCAAACTTTTGAACACGAAGTTAACCTAACAAACCCCTAAGCCTCTCCCTCACTTTTCTAAAACTAACCAAACCCCTTCTCCAACCACCATTAACGACCAAAACCCCAACATAAAGGATCAATAGCCCCACACCCAGATCTACAGTAGCTCGTCTGACCGCTCCCAACAAAGCCCAAATCGTACGAATCGTTAATCCACCCTTCTTTCGCCTCGATGTGGTTGCTGTATCAGTTTTCTGCCAATTCCCAACCCGTTCTTCCTCCAACTCATCAATTTCCCTTTCTTCACTGCTAGTCCAGAACGTACTCCATCCACTATTCCTTCGATCTCTTCGTAGGATTATCGCCTGAGTCCTTTCTAATGTGGATAGTCTTTCGTGTAAAGCTGATAATGATGTTTGGATTTGTTGAAGGGCGTATGGAACATTTATAGGCGCTGAGGTGAAGGTTGATGTTGATCCTGGAGCTGGGGGTCGAGATGGATATGTTGGGGTAGGGTGGTGTATACCTAGATAAGGTGATCCTTGAAGTAAATTCATATCTGGTGTATAAACTCCAGGAGGTATTGGCAGTGGTATTCCGAAATCACGAGTGATTGGCGGTTCAGGAGTGTAAGGTCGAGATATTGGTCGTGATCCAGATTGTTCAGCTACCAGACCTAAAATGGACGGAGTCGATGGTCCAGCTATTCCTCTTGGTGGAGGATTTCTTCGGAACGAATGTACAGAATCTTTGCGACTCCCTGTACGATACAATCCTGCACTTTCATGTTGTCCCCATCCTGTGACGGATTGAGGTCTGGACGATGCAGGAAGACTAGAACCGTGGTGAGGAAGGCCTAACCCGGGTATACTGGACTCATGTGTCGATGAGTGTGCCAGATTGAGTAAGGATCTGTGAGACGATGAGAGAGCTGAAGGTGGTACGATATCGGGTGCAACATCTGGTGCAGGAAGTGAAGGGTCAGGAGGCGAAAAGAGGTTAAGTTCTGGTTGAGGAGGTGGCGATGCCTGGGATGAGTGATACGAGGACGAGGACGATGTAGGTGAGCTTGGACGATCTGTCGCAACCGTCAGCCTGATTGGTGAAATGTACACTTACCAATGACGGCATTGGGAGGTTGAAAAGCTTCTAGCTCCTCAATATATTTGGCAGTCGAGGTTCGACCAGAAAACCGTCGTAATATCTGTCCAGTGTCAGCTTCAAAGTAATGTAAAAAAAGAGTTGTCTAGCTCACTTTCAGTAACGCGTTCACGTATAATCTCTTTGCTTCACCCTTTTCCACACCTCTTTGTTTATTCCAAGAATCCCTGATCGATGATGAGCCGCATGTCCGAGCGGTTGATGCTAGAACTCACCACTTGGCACGTCCCAGCATGTCCAGCATCCCAGGTCGAGAGACAGTGATATCCCCTTCGGTACCTAGGGGAAGGTTAGATCGATCTTCACCTCACCAATCTCTAACCTACCTTGTTTGTACAATGAATAAAGCCATAGCTTTTCTTCATAGCTTGTCTGTACTGGACCCCCTTTGGGTAAGCTACGGAATGAAGTCAGCTAAGCGACTTGTACAATCAAAGACGAAGCTGACCTCTGCACTATATCCACAGCGCGATGAAATTGACTATAAAGTTTCGTCAGTTGAATGTCAAACTCCTGCCTCTTTCTCCTCAACTCACGCGTCAACATCGCCCGACATTTGTGCTTGACACTTCGGTTTTCGATCGATTTACGATGCTCCTACCGTCTAAGACACTGTGGTAGTCAGATACAGCAGTTATAGTCCTTCTTCAGTCTCTCAAAACCGTTTATTCCAACCTAAAAGAGAGGAAAGTTAATAAGAAAATGAGAGTAAATTGATGAGATTTGATTTCCGGTTGTGTTGATCATCGAACCGGCTTTTTAAGTTTACGTAAACATTTAATTTCTCTCTGTGAAATTTTGCTTCCGTTAGAGTTGTAAATGTTCAAAAGTTGAGTTCTTAAATTTCTTGAATCTTTTTTATCAAAATATCATCAACAGGAGAGGGTTCAAGTCGTTATAGCCGTTAAAAAAGACACGGTATCCTCTCCACCGACTGTCCAATCATCACTTCCACCCACCAACCCCAAAAATCCACTTGAAAAATGGATATCTCCCACTCACTTCACACCGAGGTTACCTCACTTTCATTCTCTTTCCTCTCGACTGAAGATGTTCGATCAATATCAGTCAAGAAAATCGACAACGCCATCTTGTTAGACAATTTGAACTTACCTACTCGTGGTGGTTTGTATGATCCAAAATTAGGACCTATGGGACCTAGAGATGTGTAAGTCATTACTAGTTTTCAATGGATGACGCTAATTTGCGTAGCTGTGAGACCTGTCATTTATCTTACTTCGCTTGTCCTGGTCATTATGGTCACATCGAACTTCCTACACCTGTCTACCACCCGCTGTTCATGAACCAATGTTATCAACTTCTGCGGTCGGTGTGTCTATATTGTCATCATTTCAAAATGCCAGAAATGATCGTGAGTTTCAAATCATTCATTACAAGCGCAACACTAACTAGATGTAGCTCCGTAAATACATCGCCCGTATACGTCTTCTCGACGCTGGTCTACTGGAGGAAGCACACTATGTTGCCAATCTACATCCTACCTTACCAGATCACGCATTACCAGCGACAGCCGACGGAGAGGAGCCTGATGAAAACGCTATAGCCTCAGCTGTACCAGCAGAATCAGCAGCGGAGTTTGTTGTTAGAATGGAAGAATATGTTAAATATCAGCTGAAGATCGCTAAGAAACGTGGAGGTGTGAAAGATGAATATAAGGATGGTTTGGTTTATGAAGAGCGTAAGAGGGTGTTGCACGAATTTGGAAAGAAGAATTGGGGTAAATGTACCAAATGTACTGCGTAAGTTGAGCTTGCTTCATCTTGAGTCACCTTTCAACTGACAATTTCTAGTCACGCCTACACATTCCGTAAAGAGAAATCAATCAAGATCATCGAATACGACTTGTCATCTAAACACAAACTTGCCAATGCCACCAATGGTCTCCGACGACCAGCTGTTTTAGGCAGTGGTAAAGCTATCATCAAGAAGATCAAGAAAGCCAAGACAGCTGAAGACATTGACGAAGGCTACGAAGCCGGTAGTGCATCTGGTAGTAGTGGATCTGAAGCTGGGGAGGATAACGAGATGGAAGAGGATGATTACAACAGCGATGAAGTTTTATCGGATGAGGAGCAAGGTGATGATGTGGATGAAGGGATCGATATGACTGGACCAGCAAAGAGTGCCAGTGGTGTTGTCAAAGGTGTCAGAGGTCGTAACGAACGTGTGGTACCACCAGCTGAAGTTCGAGAACATCTACGACTGGTTTTCAACAAAGAACCTGAAATCTGCTCATTACTCTACGGAAGACATGGTGCTCCATCTGCCAAATCACATCATTCGTTATCGACAACCCCAGTTTTAGCCGACATGTTCTTCATGGACGTTATTCCAGTTCCACCAACTCGATTCAGACCCGCCGCAAAGATGGGCGACGATCTATTCGAAAACAGTCAAAATTCACTTCTCTCAGCTGTCATCTCAACCTGTGAAAGGATACAAATTCTGAATCAGCGACTTATCGATCAAGCAAGAGCAGAACGGGGAGAGGTTGTGTTGGACGCCATAGCCAAAGCGGAAGGATCACGTACTTTCGGTCTTTTACTTGAAGCTCTTATCAAAATCCAACACGACGTCAACAGTTTTATGGATTCTACCAAAAACCCAACAATCATGAGACAAGGTAAATTACCTCCTCAAGGTGTGAAACAAGTTCTGGAGAAAAAAGAGGGTTTATTCCGAAAACATATGATGGGTAAACGTGTCAATTACGCTGCTCGATCAGTCATCTCTCCTGATATCAACATCGAAACGAATGAAATTGGTATTCCACCCGTCTTCGCCAAGAAATTGACGTATCCAGAACCAGTTACTCAACAGAATGTTCATGAGATGAGACAATTGGTCATTAACGGTCCAAAAGTTCACCCTGGTGCTTCGTTAGTTCAAAACGAGGATGGTACGCAGATATCGTTGGTGAGTTGTAGTCTTTTCAACCTTGGGGGCATAACTGACATAGTAATAGGATCGCACGACTTTGGAACAACGTACTGCTATTGCCAATCAGTTATTGACCCCTCAAAATGATGCTTATGCTTCATCGAGCTCAGGTCCACCAGCAATCAACAAAAAAGTCTACAGACATCTTCGAGATGGCGATGTCGTAATCCTCAATCGTCAACCAACTCTTCATAAACCCAGTATGATGGCACATCGTGTCAAAGTCTTGCTAGGGGAGAAGACAATTCGAATGCATTACGCCAATTGTAACTCTTACAACGCCGATTTCGATGGTGACGAGATGAACATCCATTTCCCACAAAACGAGGTCGCTAGAGCTGAAGCTCAAATGATCGCTAACACCGATAATCAATATTTGGTACCTACTTCCGGTAACCCTTTACGTGGTTTGATTCAAGATCATGTAGTCGCTGGTGTTTGGATGTGTAACAAATCGACGTTTTTCACCCGAGAGGAATATTTCCAATTGATTTATGGGGCTTTGAGAACTGAAGGTGCTTACAGTGGTGGAGGAAGGATCATTACATTGCCTCCTGCCATTATCAAGCCTAGACCTATGTGGACGGGGAAACAGATCGTGAGTGGAATCGTGACCTTGGAAGAGCGTGTCCTGACTTTCACAGATGTCGACGATATTGACGAATCTTACTCCCTCTAACGCACGAGGACTTAATCTTACCTCCAAGAACAAAATTCAGAACAAGCTATGGGGAAGAGATCCTTCAGACGACCCAGATATGTCCGAAGAAAATGTTATTTTCCTCGACGGTCATTTGATCTGCGGTGTTCTTGATAAATCACAATACGGAGCATCGGCGTATGGTCTCGTTCATTCCGTTCATCAACTCTACGGTGCTCCCACGGCAGGAAAACTACTTGGTGTGCTCTCCAGATTACTTACCAAATACCTCCAACATCGAGCTTTCACCTGTCGTATGGACGATTTGATTTTGACCGCTGAAGGTGAACGCCTCAGAAAAGAGATTTTAGAAAAGGCTAGTGGAGACGGCGCTGTTGCTGCGATGAAATACGTTGGTCTACCGGAGGGTTCCAAGATCGAGGATCCAGAGACCGCTCGAAATCTCGCTATCAGATTAGAAGAAATTCTTCGAGACGACAATCTCATGGCTGGTCTTGATGCTGTCATGCAATCAGCTTTCAACAAGACAACATCGAAAATCAACAACGACGTTATTCCAAATCATTTGGTCAAACCCTTCCCAGACAATAATATGCAGACCATGACTATATCTGGTGCCAAAGGATCCAAAGTCAATGCTACACAAATTTCCACACTTCTTGGTCAACAAGCTTTGGAAGGTCGTCGTGTACCGACGATGGTTTCTGGGAAGACGTTACCTTCGTTCAAACCATTCGATACAGCTGCCAGAGCTGGTGGTTATGTAGCCAACAGATTCTTGACTGGTATCAGACCTCAAGAATATTATTTCCATTGTATGGCAGGTAGAGAAGGTTTAATCGATACTGCCGTCAAGACTTCACGTTCCGGTTACTTGCAACGTTGTCTTATCAAACATCTTGAAGGTGTTCGTGTACACTACGATCACACGGTTAGAGATTCTGATCAAAGTATCTTACAGTTCATGTATGGGGAAGATTCGCTTGACGTAACCAAACAAAAACATCTTTCCAAATTCGAATTCTCAGCTAGAAATCATGTATCATTAGTTAACAAATATCGACCAACCGATCTGGAGGGAAAAGTTGAAATGGACGAAGCGTATGATCACATGAAGAAAGCTTTGAAGAAACCTCATAAATACGATCCAGCTTTATCGATCTATTCACCTTCGAGATATTTCGGTTCAATGTCTGAAGCGTTCGCTAAACAATTGAACGATTACACTTCAAACAACCCTCAGGGTTTGATTTCTTCGAAGAAGGGTGTTAAGACGCCAAGTCCTTATTGTTCAGAACGTGTTGGGGAGAAGGGATTCTTGCAATTGGCTAGAACTATGTATATGAGGAGTTTGGTCGAACCAGGTGAAGCTGTTGGTTTGCTGGCTTCTCAGGGGTAAGTAATCATCCATTTTTTTGAAGTGCTCAGCTGATGATTCATGTAGTGTTGGTGAACCTTCCACACAGATGACGTTGAACACTTTCCATTTGGCTGGTGAGTATCCAACGACTGAAAGCATCAATACTTGCTAACACGCTCTAGGTCACGGTGCCGCAAACGTCACTCTTGGTATTCCCCGTCTTCGTGAAATTGTCATGACAGCTTCCGCAAAACCGATGACTCCTACCATGAAGCTTCCTCTTCGAGAATCGATACCCGACGATACCATTGAATCATTCGTCAAACAAGTTTCGAAGCTTACTTTATCTCAAGTCGTTGAACGTGTAACAGTCACTGAGAGATTAAGTGGAAAGACGGCTGAAGCTGGAAATTCCCGTTTAAGGAATTACACTGTTCTCATCGATTTCTATCCACCTGAAGAATACACCTCCGAATACCAGATCACAACTGAACAACTACACGAAAGTCTAGCATTCAACTTCGCGGCTAAATTGAAGAAAGAAATCGTAGCTGAAATCAGAGCCGCTCAAAAGAGTCACGAACAAGATTTGAGCGGTATCGGTAAAGGCTTGAAAGTCCGTGGTGAAGTTGACGGTGGTGAGGACAATGGTGAAGAAGATGATGGAAAGGTCGTAAGAAGAGGAAGAGACGATGAACTGGATAACGACGATGAGGATTCTTATGAGTTGAAGAGAAAGGCTCAAGCTACGCAACATGAATATGGGGGTGATGATTCAGATGATGAAGGTGGTGCGGCTGATTTGGAGGATTACGTTGAGAAACAAATGGAAGAGGACGAGGATGAAGATGGGGATATTGATCCTTTGGACAAAGCTCAGGCTGAAGCTAAAGCTGACCTTTTGGCTGAAGCTTTCAAAGCTGCTAGTAAATTCGCTACTAGTTTCAGCTTTGATGTTCATGGTGGTAAATCTGCCCAGTTCGATCTTCAGGTTAGTAGTTGATTTTACGGAAACGATTGGACTGGTTGCTAACGCTTGAATTCAGTTCCCTGGAAGTGCCCAAAAACTACTGTTGGTTGATATTGTTGAACGAACATGTCGATCTGCTGTTGTCCATGAAGTTGAAAACATCGGTCGATGTATGAAGATCTTCTCAGACAAGGGAGAGTTCACTGTAGGTTCTATCCATATTGAATTCGAAATACAACTGACATCCCTTTTAGCGCTCTTTGATAACTGAAGGATCCAATCTTCAAGGAATGTGGGCTTTAGCCGATGAACTCGTCGATCTCGACCGCCTAGGATCTAATGATATCTATGCCATTCTGCAGACATACGGCGTGGAAGCTGCTAGAAGATCAATCATTGAAGAAATGTCAGGTGTCTTCGGAGCCTATGGTATCGGAGTCGATTATAGGCATTTAACAGTAATCGCAGATTACATGGTACGTCCCCTCAAATTACATCTGATCTCAATACTAATAAAATCATTTCAGACCCACGCTGGTGGCTACAAACCATTCAACAGAACAGGTATCTCGTCAAAATCATCACCACTCCTCAAAGCATCTTTCGAAACTACAGTAGCTTTCCTATCGGAAGCTACTTTACATGGTGATTTCGATGATTTGCGATCACCAGCTGCAAAGATCGTTTTGGGTATACCAAGTTCAAGTGGTACGGGTGTTTTCGATCTTAGAGCTCCTAGAGTTATTTAGATTGTTTTGGGGTTATGTTTTTTATGGTGTTGGAATTTTTGTAGTGGTTTTAGCATATCCTAATCTTGTTTGCATGCAAATTTTGTTTTAAGATGAAAAGTGGCAGTTGGGTCTTGCCACAATACAGTACCAGTACACCCAAGCGTCCTTTCTTCTGAAGCTTGTATTCTTCCCAATCACCTTTGATCCAAGGTCTTCTCAGTAGGAGTGCGAAAATAAGATAGAATTGTCTATGTCTCCCCCCAAAATCTTTTTTCTCTCCTAACAACGTCCTTAATACACAGCATGTCGAACGTCTCTCATCTCATGGATCAATTCCTTTCGAATAAATGGTTCTCTATCAAGGAAAGAATCACACGGAGTACTGGCGACGAAGAGATGCAAGACATGGGGACAATTCCCACAGTCCAAGCGCATGGTGTGTTCCTAAAAGTCATTCATATACTAATCTGGCTAATGGTCTCATAGAAAGCTACGTCCAAGGTCTCCAAGAACAAATCACTCTTTTGAAAGAATTTCAAACCCTTTGCAAAGAATCATCTATCCCTTTATCAGAGGTCGAAAATCCAATCCTCAAAGATCTCCAAGAACAAAGATCAACAGGTAGTCTGGGAATGCTAGTTAGTATCCATGACGAGTGGTCCAAATCAATCATTCTTCATCACAGTATCGGTAAACTGCTCGACTCGAAACGATCGAATACCTTCACAGCTACTTTCCCGGAGGTCACTACCGTTAACTCAAAAACTCTAGACTCAACCATTTCAAGTTTGATCCATGATTTTTCATCGGGTGATATCCATGAGTTAGAGAAAGAGTATCATAGGCTCCAAGAGATTGGTAAGGGTCAAAAGAATGTTCTCAACACGTATTACAACATTTTGGAGAGTAGTATCAACAACTCGACATGGAGAGTAAAAGCGGTTCAACAGCTCTCGAAGATAAACGCCCTCATGTATGATATCGCCAAAGAAACCTCCCATTCCGATTATTGGTCCGATGTCTTTTATATCCATGCAAGAGAAAGAGAGAATCTCGTAAGTCGAATGATGGAAGCTGAAATTTCTCACCCCACCAACAAAAGTCGTGGGGGCTTCAGCTGGGTAGACGCTCATGAAATGATCAACGAAGTCGAAGGCTCTGAATACAGGCTTTGGTTGCATATGGGGAACACACGACGACTTCGATATGGATGTTCCATAGGGGGCCCACTTGGAGATGCTTGGTTGCTATCGATAGAGAATGGGGAAAGAGCTAAGTTGGAAGAACAGATGAAATTAGAGCAAGAGTTTTTGGAATCTAAGATCTCATTGGCGGAGGTCACTCAGCCGGCTCCGACATATCAAGGGAAAGGGAAGGGGAAAGAGCCCGCTGCTATAGCATGGTGATAGCTAGCTACTCTAATATCGTCAGCTAATGTCCACTAAATGTACTGTAAACATGCGACACCTATAAGTTACTCTGTGAAAGGAGGAGTGGCAAAAGCTCGTGATTTTCTCGGTCAGTAGTTTTCAAAAACACAACTTGTTGATTGCCTTCCAGCAGAAGCCGAATGCATCCTTTCAGCCTTGACTTCCAAGCAAAATTGAAAATACATATATCCCACACAGTTATGCAGACATTCTGTTCTTCTCCATATTGTTTCTTAAATCGATAAAATGTCTACATTCTCAAAAGTTTTAGGTAAGCTTCATATTCAAGATTCTAAGTCAAACCCAAAATCATCAATCAAAGATGATGAACAAGGCAAAGAGATTGAGGATCGAGAAAACTACGAGTTCAAGAATTCCCCAGGTGAGCAACCTTGGAAGACCACATGTTCTTCTTTCATTGACAATGTTTTGTTATACACAGAGACCAAACACAAGATGATTTCTAAGCTGGTAATGGATCTTCAAGAGTCACGAGCTCAAAGTGACGGTGAATCTTCCTATGAGCAATTTAAAATCCAAGAACTAAGGACGTCAGGTAGTCTCAAATCACTAACTGATGTTGGTGATGCTTGGTCAAAGATGATCATATTTCATCACAGTATTGGGGGGTTGATGGATATGAAAAGACCAAACATGTTCTTGGCCGCTTTCCCAAAGACCTCCAAGAAGGCTACTGTCGACACAATCCTCCTTTCATTATTGAAAGAAACTACTTATCAAGACAATTATGGGTTGAAACAAGAGGTGAAAAGATTGCAAGAAATCGGTGCTCACTCAAAAGATGATTCCCAATCATATTCAGAAATATTAGATAAAGAGATCGACCAATCGCCATGGAGGAGTTACGCTGTTGAACAGCTTCTCAATAATAGAGATCTTCTTCGATTAATTTCAGAACACACTACAAATCTTGATTACAAAGCCGATATTCTCTATTCAAATGCTAGAGAGCGAGGAGCGTTCCTCACCAGATTCTATCAAGCTGAAACCTCAAACAAAGGTAAAGAATATTACGGATCCAGGAGATGTATGCATCAAACGACTTCTCAAATCGAAGGATCATGTTATGAGTTATGCGAGGATGAAGATCACGCCAAGTACCCCTTCGATGTCCGTTATGTTAAAGAACTGGCTAGAGACCGACAGAGAAGAAAGTCAGAAGAAGAAGCGAATATAAGATGGATGAAACGAAGGGAGGACGAAACCACAAACCAACGTGATCTACCAAAGAGAGGAGGTGCCAAGATGGAGCTCAATAAGTCAATTATGGATGAAGAATGGGATGAAGATGAAATGCGAAAGGCAATCCAGGTGTCATTGAGACAAACCAACGAAGGTGACCTCATGTCCGGTGCATTATCAGAAGGAAGCGCAAGTATGAGTGCTGAAACTCGGGAGATTCAAAGACCAGAACCAGGCCATACAAGGGAAGACAAAGGTAAAGGTCCAGCTCTTGAACCGTGGTAGAGTACTTTGGCTAAGACTTCAGTAGAGTATAGTATATAAGATGTAGTTTTCAGGATGTAGTGAAGTGATAGTTCATAACGGCAACAACCAATAATACTGAATCTCTATGGATCCCATGCCTCCTCTGGCCAGTCCGTAGGCTCACCACTGTTCAACTTCCCAAACAACTCTTCCAAAACAGGCGGTAATTCTTGAAACTCATTTTCAGTCCAAAGTCTTATCAGATGTCTTGAATTTTCTTCAGAATCTTCGGAAGATGTACGAGCTACCACAGGATCATCAAAAAGGAGACTGGAAAGTAGAAGACACGACTTACCATGGAAGACAGTTTGGTTATTGAAATATTCTAAATCACCTGGACGAAGATCTAAATCGAAACTGAATTTCTCAGCTGTGAAATGGACAGCATCCAGAGCCAGATGCTTTTCAGTAGATAATGGAGGGAAATCAGCTTCTGCTTCAAAAAATCCGAAAAATGGTCGACGGGCGTAGGAGGTTATAACCTGATTATCACCGACCTTGAAGAGTAGTGCTTGACCTAGATGTCACTGCTATCAGCTATTTTGTTTCACTGGGAGAGTATGAGGACTTACCGTTCGGATGGGCTTTCTGGACCCAATCAGGTTTGGCTAGTTCACGAATAATGTCTCGTCTTGTACGTGCTAATTGGTTGTATGTTTGTGCGACTGATGATAATTGGGAGAGACCACCTGTCTCGGCGGCTCCTAGTGTGAGAAGAGAAACGATGCCAGCACTACTATCATTGTGGAAGACTAAAGGGGGTGAGTTCAGATCACCATGTGAGATTTAGGATGTTTACTGACCTTGATTTCCGCTAGTTTGACCTTTGACGACTGGTTTTTTGTTGTTAATTTTGTTTCCTGAAATGGCGACAGAAATGACTTACCAATAGCAGGTCTATTATCAGCAGGAATATTGGTAATATCTCTAAACCTTGCTTAGTAGTCATCCATAATATCTGACTCAAAACCCACCTTAGATGAACGATATTCTTAGTTCCAGCCTGTCGTTGACGTTTACCACCAATATAAGAAGAGATCCCAGCATAAACAACAATCTGTTTACCCCTACTCCAATCTTTTACAGGTAATCCACGAAGGATCCTGAATCCCAATCCACTCTTAATCTCTTCAACCACCACTTTAAATGCTTGGTATAATCCCGATTCTTTTGGGATTGGGAAAGTTTCCCTTGAAATTTCGTTATACGATTTCTTGAGGTTTATGAAATAGTCATAAGCGTCATCGAGGATTTCGATATCAGTTTCCGTGAATGTATATAACCATTTTTCGGCTATCATTTGGTCAGCAAAGATGAAATTAAACATCTGAAGGGGACATACGTTGATTCAACAAGACCTTTCCATCCCATGCTGTTGAAGATACGACCTGTTCTGGAAATCCTTCTGGTAAAGGATCGTGATTAGGTTTGACATATTCAGCTTGGTTAGATGTCCACCATTCGAGATTTGGTTCATAAGAAGTTTCATATACACGCCGCTGTGAATGGTCAGTAATGATGTGATAGTGATAATCTTAGACACACATGTTTCTCAGCCTTATCAAGTTCTAATTTTTCTTGTTGATCATATCTGATGTCAAGGTTTTTGAAGGTATCATGAAGAGCTGAAACTGGATTCTGAACAGCCGTTGCCATTTTATTGTAATGGTGTATGAGTTGGGTTCTCAAGGTATACTTTCTACTAGCATCATCTTTATAGCTCTCACGAGAGAGTCCATCTGCTGTTCTTTGACTGGTGATGCCACTTGTAGCAACAATCACGCAACTGGTTAGTCACCAACGTTGCCATCATCGCACTCGGTCTTAACCGCTTATGGAGAGAGGAGAGGTGAGATGCTGCATCCAATTCAACTTCTGTCTACGTCTATTTCTACCAGTACTCTTCAAACCATCATCCAAATCCCCAGAATCATTCTAACTAAGGTGCGACATACCCATCAACATCCGTGCTATTAGCAATTTTCTCGTACTTGGTATAATTAGCTTTGTAACTCTGAAAGCAAAGGATACAAGTCAGCCCTAGAATCGACGAATGGAAATGAACACATGAACTCGCCTCGATTTTGGCCATTATAGCTTTGTAAGCATCAGAACCGATGACAACTCGTAACGGTGGATCAGGTAGAACAGCCAGTTCATACATAGCTTGCGCGCCTTTGATTGGATCACCAGCTTGGGTACCGTGTCGTTTACCCATATTTTCTGTTTCATTAGCATCGTAAACCACTGGGAAACTCACCTTTAGCCGGCAAATGATCATATTCTGGTTTGGATTCACCGAAGTCCATACTGTATAGTAAATCCGATGGTCAGATTCAGCTAAACAGATCGAGATGGGAAAACAAAGAAGAACTGACCTTCTACCCGCCCAATCAGTTCTAAAGCCTCCAGGCTCAACACAAGTGAATTTGATTCCCCATTCAGGTTTGACTTCTTGTGAGACAGCCTCTGTAAATCCTTCAACTGCCCATTTGGACGCACAATAGATCGAGAAAGTGGGGAAACCACGTTGACCACCGATGGAAGTGACTTGTTGGATTAGCCCTCCAGTTTTGAGTTCTCTCATGGTTTCCATAGCTACAGTTTATCAGTACTGTTGTTCAGACAGTAGGGCAAGGGTTTACCTTTACGAGTCACATCTATCAAGCCAAAGAAGTTGACTTCCTGAAATCCCAAAGTTAGAACCACACAAAGATACAGAAAAAAATGTAAAATGGAATTACCATTTGAGTTCTAATCTGTTCATCGGAAAAAGTCTCGAAAGCCCCAGCTAAACCATAACCAGCATTATTGACAACTACATCGACACGACCCTCAGAGTATGACACAACCAATGTTAGTAAGTGATCTTCGCAGTATGAACACTGGAAATCTACACTTACAAATACTTCAACAGCTTTCTTGAAAGCAGAATCAATTTGATCCTTCTTAGTGACATCTAATGCCACCGCCAAGAAATTCTTCTCAGTGGTATTATCGAACTTTAGAGTCTCTGGTTTACGTGCAGTGGCAACTGCAATGTCACCTTTCGCGATTACGATTTTAACTAGTTCTGCGCCGAAACCTGTCTATGTTTTCACTTAGGGTTTGTGGCTTAAATTACCGGATGTTGGGACACTCACTGAAGTTCCTGTGATGAAGAATACTTTTGGCATTTTTGGTGGAAGTTAACTTTGATGCAATCACTGAATCAAGAAATATAACAAAGGAAAGTCAGACACACGATCGCTCATATGCCGTTCACGACTATTTATATCTTACCTTTACCTCCCCCCTTGACAACGGGGAATGACTTTCTGGTGGAGCGCAAAAGTGGAGGTGGAGGTGATCGTCAAAATCGGTTATTATCGGCATCTCTACCAACAACAACAGCAAGTGGCAGTAGTGATGCCACAGAAGAGACGTTTTAGAGCTTGTCCATGAACAAAGTCGTAGTCACCTCACAAGATTGTGACGTATCAGCAGCCACCAAACCGAACTCTACTGATTTACATCCTCACTCGACCTTTGTTCCCACAGTAACATGAAGAGATCGGATTCAAGAGGAGTTTGGAGTTATCCTTTGTGATAAATGGCAAAGCCTTCTACACACAAAGGTCTTCTACTATACTTGGATGATTCACTTGGTCAACTTGCAATTATTCAAAATACCTCCTGCTAATTCTTTTTACCAGTGTCGTATAGTATTACTCATTCAATATGTCACAAGACTTCCACCCAGATTACGCTGAAGCACTTAAAAACATTCCTGATTTCTCCATAGGTAAACGTAAGCCAGTTTTAAATTCTTATAATAGACGTAAAAGACTGATTGGTTGTTCTCGCCTTCATAGCTGAGAGTTGTAGATATGGAGAAGAAAACGAAGAGAATGAAGATGGAGCTGGTGTCAATCAATATTCAGAGGTTCTAAAATCACACGATGGCGTTCAACTCTTTCGCTGTCCTATCACCAGTGAGCTTTCTACGTTATTCTGATCAGAAACAATGCTAACTCACAAATTTAAGAAATAGTTGGCTGTAAAGACTGGAAACCAGGGTCCGAGATCTCATCCAGACGTTCGTGTCATTCATTTGTCGTTGCAAACGCTTCACTGAAATTCTTTGCTTTTTAGAATCTCATAGAGCAACCACCAAGATACTCAACATAAGAGGAGTGATTCAATGCAGCAATTGTTCTCTAGAAGGTGTATATCGCAATATACCATGTACATGTAAGTTTGAATCCCACTACCTAATCCAAGCGTTATCGCATACCGCACCATAACCACTGAAACCAAACTGGTAGGTTTAAATGGAAACCACAGCATCAATCCAAGTTGTGGAACCACATTCGGATTTTTCTGCGGCCATACAGAGACAGAATGTCCACTATCCAAGAGAAATCACGATTCAACTCAAGCGTTCAACGAGTGGTCATTACCATCCCAAGAGTTGATTCCAATGGAAGATCCCGTCCGAGTTGTACGAAGTCAACAAGACTCGATGTATTATCCATCTTGGGAATCGGGTATGGCGAGTATCCCAGATTTTGATGACAGAATGATGAGGTTGTCCATGGAGGATTCCAATAGACTCGCTAGGATGGAGGAGCCGGAACCGTAATCAAAGGAGCAGAGTTAGTCGAAGGCGAATTCGAGTGCTGTGTTGCATGTAGCTGATATTTTGTCGTGCCCTCTAACGGTTGTTCTGTCCATTTTCGTGTACAAAGGATCGTAAGCGATCACCAACAGAAAAGGATAAAGACGAACGAGATTCGAAGACCTTGACCATTAAGATGATTAGCAGATCATTCATAAAACTATAAAACGCTAATAAGGATGACCATGAACCCATATGCACTAAATCAAGGAAACCAAACGTATAAATATTCGTGTATATCATCAAACACAAAGGAGGAAAGGAAAGGTCATAAACATTTAATCGTAAATAGGAAGAGGTAAAATCTTGTCCGACTAAAATCCAAAATCAGCAGGAATACAAAATAAGAGATTGAAGAATCACCCACATTAAACAAAAAGTTATTAGCCAAATCTTCAGCCTCCAGGAATCTAGTTGAATAAACGACTACCGCAGAAATCAGCTTCATCATTTTGACCACATCGAAAGGAGGGGACATACCCAAATGACCCCTAATCTCAGCCAACAATTTCTCCATCTCCTCCCTCTCCCAATCATGCCAAGCTTCATCCAACCCCGAAGCCACGCGTTCCCTCGTCTCCTTATCCTTCTTCCTCTCACCCGAATGATCCGAAGGTTTCCCATCAACGACGTCACTGGCTCTAGTATCGCTCTTCTTTGAACCGCCGTCTCCCCCTCCATTCCCACCGTCCTGATCGACGATCCCCCCTCCACTTCCACCGCCGCCTGCACCGTGGGTTCCTGGACCGTCGTGCACTACCTTCACTGGTTCTGCTGTTCCAGGCGCTGAGACGTCTTCAGGTGTTTTGTTGAATTTCTCAGCGTGATTCGCGAACGCTTTGTAACTAGCCCAAGAGGTTACGAGGTCGTCGGGCTATAAAGGTCATGTTAGCTCTCATTCACCAAAGCGTCGTAACGAATCAGCTCACAATACATCTGAACACCTTTCGATAGATTTCGGTCTATCTCTGATCAGTACTTCACCAATGGCAGAAGACACAAATACTCACATTATGAACGGCCACCGCAACCCACATATCCTTCCAAAAAGTTTCATCCAACGGATCATGAAATCGATCAGGATTAATAATAGGCGTAGCAGTCGGCATAGCATAAATATCATTCCCAACTTTCGCCGATAAATGCTTTCGTAAAGTCTTCCTAGCAGCGATAGCCATTTGTTCCTCTTTACTAGCCCCCTCACGTTCAGTATCGTTATTAGGTACCTCGTCATCATCTTCAACAGCGTTAGCTGGAGCTCCATACATTTCTTTATCGTCTGGTGAGCCTGAAATCGTGGGTGCGCCTTTCTGTTTAGATTCTTTGGTCGAATCGAGTAAATGTTGATCTTTCTTGACTTCACCTGGTACCTCCGCTTCTTCAGGTTCAGTCTCGCCATTTTCAGATTGTTTGTTTTCTTCAATAACATCAAACAACGGTTTACCGTTCGCATGGGTTGCCGAAGGTCTTCTCTCGAATATCGTTTTTTCTTCTAGAGTCGGTACAAGGGAACTAGCGAATCCAGCAGTTTTCGCACCTTCCCTATCGAAATCTTCTCTTTCATGTTTCTCTCCTACAGCGTGTCCAGCTTTGGCAGCGACGACTTCACCTCCCGTCACGACAGCTAACGGATGGATGATCTTATCGGCTGCCATTTTGATATTTGAAATGGCGTTTTCACTCATTCCTTTGGATACTATCAAAAGTGTTTGTCAGTGGTGTCTTGGGAAAGTAGACAATTTTATCACCCACCACTACCCAAAGCAGTATCTGCCGTCCTCATAATCCTCTCCCGATTAGATTGACGTTTAATCTTAGTGACCCCTCTAACCGGATCATCTTGATTATGCTGTTCATGATCCGGATCCCAAGTTTCGATTTCATCAGCATCAGCCACAGGTCCTCTAGCCATCAACTGATCTTCCTCGATCGAATCAACATCCACACCGACGTGTTCACGCATAAGTCGTACACGGAGTGTATGGGCGAATCTACCGACTTTGAACGGTTTACCGGCCATCGTACCGTCAATCATGTCTGTGTCACGGATGACTGCGACTAGTTCTGAATCTCGATCTCCACGTTGTGATCTTTCGTTGATATTTGCTGAACCACAGATGGCGAGACCTGATGTCAGTTTTTGAAGTGATGCGTGGACTTACGATCATCCACAACCATAGTTTTACCATGAATGTAAACCTGTTCAGTAGTCAAAGATCCATTCTTGAATTTCCCCCAACCACGAAGTGAGAAGAAAGAAATATAGTCGTCAGGCTAAAAATCCGTCAACAAAATAATCCAAAATCAACAACCTTCACTTACATCAATTTTCTCCTTCCTCAACCGAGAAAAGATAGAATTAGTACCCCGTGAAATAGTTCTATTCTGACATTCCAGAATAAGTCTAACAGAACTAGCTTCCGTGGAATCGATAGGGAAAGTATAACCAGGTAATAGCGGTATAACAATACAAGCTCTCCATTTGGTACCTTCCTTATGAGCCCGTATGATCCTCTCAACCAAGGCATCACCAATTCCATTTTCGATGTCTACACCATCGACAACTGTTGAAGTGATGAAGAATTGATTTTCGATGTAGACGAAATGTTCGGATAGTTGGATAGCTGGCGGTGTCGTCAGTCTTAAAAGATCGATCACCGAAAACCCCACTTACATTTACAATAAGCGTTTTGGATCGAATGCTCAATCTTAGTCGAAGTACCCATAGACCAAGGTCCACAACTCCTACAAATCTGAACTTCACAAGTACCCTGTAACTGACTATCGACCAATTCCCGATCAGTAAAATCAGCAGCAGGCAACAAGAACGGTAACCGTCTCGTATGATTTTTAGTCCTAATCAAAAGATTCCAACGTTGGACGAAATGTCTACACAAGTCTCTAGCTGGTTGACCAACGATTTGTAAACCGACATCATGCCATGGCATACGGGGGACTTTGTTTCTGTCGAACGTGTCTTCAAAGGGTTTATCCAGATTCGCGAATTCAGCTACTCGTTCGTTGGCGTAGTCTTTTCCTCGCCAGACTGGTCCGTCTGGTCCATCGGGTGATGTATGGGAATCGTCGATTAAGACGTGTTGGGATGTATCCCATCGACCATAACATCTGGATATCAGTAGGGACCAAAGGTATGACATACAAATCCAAACCACCCATAAAAGCGATAGTCTCATCGATGACACACATTTTCTCGTGCTACACCCATCAGCTATTAGAATCAGAATTACACCTACATGTGACCAATAGAAAGTCCCAGTCTGGAAATGTGACGGCGACCGTTGAATCATAATATTAGGATGTAATTTAGTGAGCGTCTTCTTAACATATAAACTATCGGTCGGTGTAGTCTTATCTGAAACCTCATTGCTAAAAATCCATCAGTCCAACTCCCCTCAGGAGACTCACTAAACGATCAAAAAGATCTTGACACCCTCTTCAGCCTTCCTTTTCAAAAGATTATCCAATCGATACCTCTCATCCCCAGGTCTTCTCAGATAAAGTTCCGGCGAAACCCTGGTTATCAGATTTCAATCCTAATCTTTAAGACGTACCACCAATCGTGAATGTAAATCCTGTCTTTGGCCATGTTAATTGCACGACTCAGATTCCAAAAGTAATCGCGCTACTGTCAGTTCAACCCTGCCCAGACAACTTACCCCATCAACAAGCCATTGAGCAGCGACGTTGACTCTGATAGGTGCGAAAGAATCGAATCGATTCCTACTTGTCCATACACAATGGGCAGCGACTCTTTCCATGGATACGATGAATTGATGCATTTGACGCTAAAGATTTTCATCAGATCGGTCTATCCTTGTAAACAAGACAAAACGTACCGCGTTCTTAGCAACAAGTTTCAATTTTCGTTGTGAATTAACAACATAGAACGTATGTTGCGAAGCGTCATGTTCACTTTCATCGTGCATCTCATCAGCCTGATTACCTTTCCCCTCTCCAGATTGGATGATCATCTCTTGAGCCATTGGATTCTCAGTATCGATATCATCGTTATTGGCTCCTGCGTCGGCTTTCGAATCGCCTTTATGTTGAATGGTGTTGACCACCCCTTTCCCTGAAAGTAAATGTAAACCAGTTCTATAAGCTCGTTTGGGTCTTTCAATGGTGAAATCTGAATCTATCAAAAAGACATCGTAATATTCGGTCTAATTTATATAAGTAAATCCACATGTTTACTGCAATTTAATCTCACTTACAGCTTCAGGTCCATCTGTAGCTACGAAATATGAATCCCTAACGATAAACCATTTCGGTTTACGACTAGCCTTCCAAGACATAGGAGTTAGACCAGGTTGATTAGCTCGACGACTAGCGTTACTTCCCGGTATCTTCAAGAAACCAGCTTTCCCTTGGAAACCACCTCGAGGAGCGAGGGAAAGTGTCAACGAAGATAATTCGAAGAATTTACACAGTCGATTCGATTCTGGTCGGAAGAGCTGGCGCAAGGTTTTTAGCTGAGTTGAAAATGGTGAAGCTTCAGCTAAAACTCACGACGTTCCTGATTAGATCAACCAGATACTGCTGTAAGGCATCACGACTAGCCTGAGCGTATTCGGCTTTACTATGTGGTTTCTCCTTGCCAACTTCTTGTCTACCACCGTTCGCTCCAATCTTGTTCAAATATGGGATACCTAACAAAATCAGTCTGACAGTCGACCAAATCACTCACTCATCCTAGGAAACTCTGGAATCTCAACTCTTCTAGAACTATTACCTAAACTCGTTACTCTAGTTCCGAAATTAGCAGCTTTATAATGAGCGTGTAGGGATAAGAAATCTCTTAATTCTCTATAAATCACCTGTGGCATGTCGGTCTCTGTACAGATAATCAAAGAGAGTTTTATGTGCTTACCCATTTAACCGCACCATCACCATATTCGCATTCCAATTTAAACATTTCTCTCCCAGTTTGACCACCCTCTCTTAATCCAACTGAATCACCAACTCTAAATCTCAAATTTCCAAGTAACACAGGTACAGCTCTGTTCCCATCTTCATCCCTATCCAACCAAGTTTTCAAAATCATAACTGGTAATTGTCCAGCTATAAGTTCAGTGGTGATAGGAATCGAAGCTACAGCTGTATGAGCCATTGCTGAAACTTTTCCTGGAGTTGGTGTAGGTCCACTACCAGATTTATTCGGTAGAACCCTTGAACGTAATGTTGACCATCTCTTTTGAGCATGTTCATGAGCATCAGGTGTGTTTGGGTTGGCTACATCCATAGATGAGTGTCTGGTATTCGAGGCGTGATGTGATCGATCGTCGTCGTTTTCATGTTCGTTCTCCAGATCACCTTCATGTCCACTAGCTTCTCTATCTGAAGCGATAGAGTCACGGAAAGAACTCCATCGATTCCTACCATTCGGTCGTGATTGTTTTTTGGTATCATTCGCTGATCTCCAAGTACCTCCACCAACGGTATCTACCTCCGAATCATCTAATTCCTCAATCTCGTCATCTGTTTGAGAACGAGGTCGATTCGTTCGATCACCACGATGTTTATGTTTGAGATGGATGGCATCTAGATGCTGAGCATCATGATGTTCGTCCCTTGATACTGCTGAATCTTGCGATCGATAGGAAGAAGTACGAGATTGTTGACGAGAAGGTAGAGGCGTTTGACCAGGTGGGAATTCACCTTCTCCGTCAGCCGTGACTTTCAGTATAGGGCCTTTCTTAACACCTTTCATAGTGTCTTCTTCTTGTTGATGGTACTAAAACGGGTCAGATTGATTTATAGAGACTAAAAGAAATCGTCTTACGTGTAAATGGACTATTCTCGGTTTCAACTCTATCACATTTCTTGGTCCAGGCTTCTCTTCGTCTTTCACTGCTGGGAGTACATCAGGTCGATTTCCAGCTTCATCGGTGAGTTTCTTAAACTTTTGAGAATCGTGTTTGAGAGCTTTCTCTTCTGGATCGAAACCATTCTCTTGGGTTTCGTCATCATGATCGCCCGCTTGCGTCGTTCCATTCATTTCTTTGCTACCGTCGGTATGATCCTTTCCATCGTTTAAAGTCCCATTGGACTTGTTATGAGTAGGTTGATCACCTGGAGAAGTTTTCGAATTCGAGTTCCCATTTGTACTAGAAGAAACCACAGAATTGATAGCTGCACCCAATTGACCAAAAAAATTCGAACTTTTCCCCTCACTCTCCTCCGACGACCCACTTAAGGGCGAATCAGTCATTGGGACATCATCCCCAGTCAATCTCTCATGACGACCTGGTCCTCGTCCATCCGCACCCTCTTGATCCTTCACCTGTTCCTCCTGAGTCCGATCGTCTTCCCCATCGGTAGCATCACTCGGTATACTACTGCTACTACTCTGTCTTTTCTGCTTCTGCTTCTGCTTCTGCTTCTGCTGAGCCTCTTTCCATTCTTCAGTATTCTTCTTTAGACCTGTTGAAGGAAGTGCCCTGGAGGGACCTGTATCCTCATTGGTCTCTGCTGCTGATTTGTCGTCTTGGGATGAACGTAGTCGACTAACTAGATTCGCGAATTTACTGCCTGATTCTGAGGATCCACCGTGTCCTGCTGGACCTGACATGGTAGCAAGTTGCTGGTAGAGGGGTGTGGATACTGGGTATCTGAATGAATATAAAGATAATATGAATGAAGAGAGATGACGAGATGAAAACAAATCTTCTTTTTTCGTGTCAAACTAAGCTTAACCTGCAGGGTGGTGAATGACGACAGTGGTGACAATCAGGCACTTGGGCGCCTATTATATTGTAGTACACTCGCGCGCCTATCTGATACTTTGGTGGGTTATTTCAACTTCATCGTCCAATGTATGCATATATCAAGGTATAGGTTAAGATGTATGGATTGAACATGAATCAACGTCGCCTATCATGATGACAAACCAAATGGATCGAATTGAGCTAGTCAAGTCAAATAAGATGTTAAACCCAATCATGGACTGGCCGTGAGGCGTTTCATTTGTGTTTGATGAGGAGCAGTGCCACCAAGTAAGTAAAAGAGAGAGCAAAGCACCAAAGGGGGGAAGGGGAGGGTGTTTTACATCAATCAATCAAATTAAAGAGGGATCAAAATAACTGTTATCTCTTTTCATTCTAAGTTACATCCATCACTCATCACCATGCCCAGATTCTCACCGTCAAGAGCAACCTGGACAGTAGCCACAATAACCCTCCTCCTCTACCTCCTCTTCCTAAACACCAACACCGAACCAACCCTCGACATAGCCTCCTTGGAATACATCGAAGAAGCGATAGAAGAATTCTCGTTCCATCAACCCCAACGTCAACCCATCAAACATCAAAAAGTTGGATTGGTATATGGTAGAGACGGTTTCGTTAGGGGTTGGGATGGTGTGCAATTGGTCGATGGGAAGGGGTTACCTGCAAGACAGAGAACTGAAGCTCAGCGTGTGAAGGATACACATCCTATTTTGAATCTTGTTGATCGTGGTCAGAGACGTTGGAAAAGTTTACTTGAACGGTAGGTCAAGTATGATGTATCGTGATCATTGACACATTTAGTCAATCAAAGACACTCGAGGAAGCAGTAAAAGTATATAATCAACGGTATTCACGTCCCCCACCGAGAGGATTTGACGTATGGTGGAAATTCTGTAAGGACAACAATGTCAAGATAGTTGATGATGTGAGTTCAGATCTCCCAATCAAATACTAATAATTTACCCAAAAGTACGACCAAATCGATCATGACATCTCACCATTTTTCGCCCTATCCCCCGAACTATTCCGTAAAAGAGCCAACAGTCTTTCAAAAGCTCCATATTCCTAGTAAGTCACCATCAAACCTCCCCAAAACTGACCAAAAAAGTCATATCCATCTCTCACCGACGTCACAATCATACACCGCAGGTGAACGTGGTAAACAATGGCGTGCAGGATTAATGTTATCACTTCTCGAACCAATCGCTCAACATCTTCCCAACGACGTCGAGATCCACGTCACGGACCACGATCAAGGTTCATGGTTAGTCGCTGATGACACCGTCCATTTTCTGCAAACCACTATCACAGACGGCCGATACGTCACAGAAAAAGAATTAGAATCATACGAAGTCAAGAACAGAGGTGATGTCAAGGGTATAGTTTCAGCATGTCCGAAAATCTCAACAGCCTATCGAAACATGATGATCTCACAAGACGGTGGACGACCACCCCGAACAAATCCAGAGACAACCTTCATCCACGACCCCCGTCTAACCTACGATTTCTGTGATAACCCCGAACTCCTAAAATCCCACGGTGCCTATTCCTACGAGAACGCCCGTGAAGCATCTGTCCGACCTTTCTTCCAATTATCAAAATTCAAACGTAACCAAGAAATCCTAGCTACACCTTTAGACGCTTACGAAAATTCTACCTCTGAGATCGGGTTGAAATATTATTCACCGTGGAATTCCAAGGATATCAATAAGATCTTTTGGAGGGGGACGACGACAGGTGATTTCTATGATCATCGACGTGGGTATGATTGGAAGAAATCTCATCGACTTCGATTACATCTTTTCGCTAATAACAATTTCGACGGGTTTAGACAGCTTTGGATACCTGATTCAAGGGGGAAGGGGTGGAGGAAAGAATCGTTTGAGTTGAGGGAGCTGAGTGAGAAGTATTTGGATGTTGGGTTGACTGGGATTCATCAGTGTAAAAATGAAGATGGGACTTGTCAGGAGATGAAGGATGAGATTGTTTTGGCTGAACGGATTGAACCCGAACAGGCGGCTAAATATAAATGTATGTCTTCAATGCTGAATATCGCTGATTGGTAGATGTTTTGGATGGTAAGACAAAAATTGAGGTGACCACTAACGACAGTCGACGGTAACGGATGGTCATCGCGGTTCCACAGACTCCTAATGTCAGGCAGCGTAGTGATCAAAACGACCGTCTATCCAGAATGGTTTTCAGACTGGTTAACACCATGGGTACATTATGTTGTAAGCAAATCGTCCATCGAAAACAACCAAGAACATTGACCTAACACCAAACTACGTCTACAGCCAGCCAAAGTAGATTACACAGATTTATACGATATCATGAGTTTCTTCGTTGGTTCACCAGAAGATACCGGTGGTCATGATGAGATAGCCAAGAAAATCGCTGAAGCCGGAAGAAGATTTAGTGAAGAGCATTGGAGATGGGAAGATATGCAGGCGTACATGTTACGATTACTTTTGGAGTGAGTGGAAGTTTTGAATCATTGATATTTTTCCGTTTGGTACTGGTACTGATTTGATTCCTCTAGATACGCTAGATTAGAGGCTGATGATAGAGTTGCTTGGAGTTATACTGCTTAAATCGACGTGGTGTGTTTAGATGTTTATAGAAGCGAATAACGTGTAGATAGATCTTTTGACATCTTATGCATAGACGGAGTGGTATATCGCGTATTGAGGTTGTGAATTGAGTAAGCGTATTGGTGGTGGGGTATCGAAGAATGCGTGATATAGTCGAGATCCAGTAAACCTATTCCTTCCCATCATCCCCCTCCCCCTCCCCCTCCCCATCCCCATCCCCATCCCCATCCCCATCCCCATCCTCGTCACTCTCACTCTCACTCTCACTCTCCTCCGAACTCTCACTACTCCCACTATCACTCTCCTCCTCCCCACCCCCCTCAGGCAAAACAATCTCCTCCCCCAACCCCCCACTCCCACCTCCGGGGGGAACATCAAAAACCCCCAACCCCAAATCCATAGCGATAACCCTACTCTCCCCCATTGTATTCTCAACATTCACCGATGAAGGATCTTGAGCGGCGCGTTGGAGAAGTTCGTCATTCGATTTTTTGAGGAGTGGTAAGAAGAGTTGGGCTCTGGTTAGGGCTAAGTTGATAGTTAGCTTTAGTGGTTAGTGTTAGTTTGATTGGATGGGAGGAAGAGAGAGTTACCATCAGATTGCGGGACTTCGAAGGTCTTTTTTTCGGTTATCGATAATAAATTGCCTACACCTCATCAGTATTGAGATAGAACAATGTAGATGAGGAAATATACCTAATCGAGCATCCCTCTCTTCAGGAGATTCAACATCCAATTTCTCTCTTTTTGACATTATCGACACAATGAATAACGGTAAAACAAGAATCAAAACAAATGCAATTTTCTTCGATTAACTCTAATTCCGTGGAAAATAACCGGCCGGTCGTCACCTAAATCACACGGAGAATTGCGGGATTAGACTATTTTCATTCTTTGGATTGAGGCGATGTTACAAATGACTTTCTTTGAGTTTTATTCTTATTGCATTGATTGATAGGGTGTTGGTTAATGGACTTGTACGTGACAGATATACCAGATCCTAGAGATATCCCACGTGTGATGCTACAGGTCGCACTGTCAGGATGGTCTCCTGGTACGTGGACATATGTTTATCTGTAACTTATCTTGTCAAGAACCGTTACTAAAAAAGCTGTCTGACGCACACTGTGTTGAACCATCCGTCACCGACTGGTTATGAAGTGAAATAATGATCGAAGATTTCAAAGGGTAGCTGATGTTTGTAAATAATGTTTCCTGCCGGTGTCGAGACTGAAATATGGTTATCAGTCACTTCGACTATTAAATACTTTGCTGATGCCTGCCGAGTCACTGCTTCATAATTCCAGGAGCTCGCTAAAGCTTGGCTGGATGATCCAGATCCCTCCAGGGAGTACTATAGTGTGATATCTTACTCATTAATGATCGTTTCAGCTGACCTGATACATATCCTTCTTTTTCATGACGTGTAGGCTTATACTTTATGGCATAAGTGGGCTTGGAAGAAATGAATGTCAATAAATATGCCACATCACGGTGTTTAGAAGAAGTGGTGTTCGTAAATGCTATCTAATTAACTAGGGCATAAAGGCGGTTTCAATAGCAGGGAGATTCTTATTAAGTATATTATTCTTTGTCTGTTGACAGATCTGAAGTTGATGAATGTAAAGTATGCCTTTTCAGTGGAGTGCACCTTTGTTGCCAAATTCAAGACCAGCCCATCATATTAAAATCAACTCCTTTCAAAACGTAGTCTTCCACTCCATGTCAGTAAATTGCCGTAGGACTACACTTCAGTTCATTCTTCCGGACTTCCTCCTACTTTCACTATTCAAACAGACACTCACCTACCTGATACACCCAAGACACAGAAATACATACGTATAATCTGATCAGCTCACATGATCAAACATCTGAATGGTTTTCCAGCAAAGGGGTTCCGATAACTGCAGAGATCTTGAAATGCAACAAAACAAAGCGCCTGCACTCTCTCAAGTCAAAAATAGCCAAAAGCAACAACTCATCTCAGTCAACGGTATCAAACACATTTGAGGAGGCTCTTGAGGTTGCTATAGGAATTTTTTCAACCGAGATCAACAAAACCTTAACTGCAAATCTTCGCGATGCCGCTTTTAGCGTTTTGGAGGATATCAAAACGTCTAAAAAAAGCTACGACACAATCAAGACTTTTGAATCAAATTTGCGTACTGGTAGAGAAGCGCCTGGAGATGTCTTCGAGCTCATAGAAGATTTCAAAGCCCTCGGTGCAAGCAAGGACTGGTTAGGTCATTTTTCCTCGATCGAACTACGGAAAATAAGTGAAGGAAATACCCTGCAGGAAGGTGAGCGTCAGATATCTTGCCGTTTTTAACAGACATTGATAAAAATTCAGCCTCAAATCATTGATCTACATGAGCAATATGTGTGAACGTATTAAGGAGGAGCGAGACGCTGAGAACTGAGGAACAGCAATTAACCTCTCGGTGGCTCTTTTTACTGCGCTCCACTATCTATGTCAACTGCAAATAACTGGGAGAAATGGGAGTGCTTGCGTATGCGTATGTCCCTGAGCTGTGTGTCAAAGAGTTGAGATTGAAGGGTAGTCAAATGGAATGTGAGGCTCCAAAGGTCAGGAAGACTGTGTAGGAATGTGATGTATCGTTTATTCAATGGGCATGATTGTGATCCTAAACTCTGCAAAAGATGCAGCTCAATTGCGACTGGTTTAATGGTTGTGGCATTTGGCGTTCAAAACGTATGAAGTGAGTGTACTTACAACTATGTATCAGTGCCGTAGTGCCGTTCGTCAGTCTATTACTTATCATCATGATGTATCTGATCATAAAAAACTGCTCGGTAAAATCTGTCGCTTCCAGAAAGGACATTGATGGTAACCAAGCAGAAACGCCTCTTTAGGCCCATCAATCAATTATTTAATACTCCAATGTCTTCTTGCTGTATTGCTTCTCAATCTTCTATTCGCCGGAACCAGAGCTTACGAATAATTAAATCGTCATATTGAAGGATGGTTCAAGCTAATGATGAAGATACTGTAGAACCACAAATCGATCGACCGGGTTCACCAAACGCCTACAGTCAGTCTTTTGATCAATTAACAATTAAGTAGCTGTGAATTTGACCATTGAATTATCTTTTAGGTACGTTCACATTCACAAGTACAATGAACACAAGAGTGTAAGTCATAGTATCGTTCAATCGATTAAAAGTGCTGACAAGGACACTTCTTTAGATTCAGAGGTTAGTTTTATTTCTTGCCATCACAAAAGTCGGTGAGGACTGACGCGTCCACAGAAGATAATGGAAGGATATTTCAGGCTCAAAATGGTGAGTCTGTCTGGTTGTATATGGAGAGATATTGAAATCATGACAGATGATTATTCCGTGCGTTACCTTGATTTCTCAGAGAGGGTTTCGGAAATGAATTAACAGTCTTCCATTTTGAAGCTGCCCGCAGGTAAGTGATAAGTGACATATATGACTATTTGATGACTCAATTGACGATCCTCCAGATAAACCAGAGATGAAGGTAAGTAGTAAATTATGAATACTAGGTCTGAACGATAATGTCCTATAGCGACTTGACACTCAACACTTCGGTATGAAAGCTGTATGTACAGCTTAGTTTTAGTATTGACTGATTGAACTGATCCATTCAAGGCTCAAGGAGATGTTAATTATCTCGCCCCTATCCAAGAGGCGTTACCAGACGGAGGTAAAGATAAAAGGTGCATCGATGTTGGCTGTGGTGAGTTTTTCGAGCAAGTCACCTCATTCGCACACTGACGATTTGGCGACTCAGGCTCTGGCATTTGGTCCGTCACCCTCATCGTCTGCAATTTCAAGACTCAGAACTCATTAAGACCACTTACATAGGTTGATTGAAATGGCTACGGAATTTCCCAAAGCAGAATTCATAGTGAGTTGATCGTCATTATGGAAAACTCACGCTTTAGGGTCTAGATCTAGCCCCAATTCAAAAAGACACCGACATACCAGAAAACGTCCAATTTGTCGTTGATGACATTAGCAAAACCATCTCCTTCCCTGACGGATATTTCGACGTCGTTCATGCTAGAGCTCTTGCTGTCGGCGTAAGTCTCTTTATCCATTCATCGTGTCTGCTAAATGTTTCCCCTCCAGATAAGAAATTGGAATGTCATTGTCAAAGAGTGCGTTAGAATATTGAAACCAGGTGGATTAATTGTCTTTGCGGAACTAAGTTTCCCACTTTATGTCATGGGAGTTACAAAAGAAGAGGGGAAATTGATTGCACCTGGTTTCACGAGATTCGTCGAATTCTTAATGAAGTGAGTGTGAGTCTGTGAACCATCTATTGATACTTTTGGAAGAGCATTGAAGACTCGAGGTATCGAGTGTGAAGCTGGGGAAAGAGTGATTCCTGAACAGATGAGAGCCAATGATGCTCTTGGGGAGGTATTTCAATTTCAAACGATTATACCTCATTGGGGTTGGTCCACGGGTAAGTCCCATGTTTTTCCCAAAATAGTTGATGATTGAGTACACCATGCTGAGATTTCAAGATCCGAATTTGAATAAAGCTGGGTGAGTGAGATGATGAAGTCGATACGTAACTATCCTCATCAAGATGAAGTGATATATTGTATGGGGACTGCATAGCTTTTCCTGAGGTAAGCTCACAAAATTGTGTGAAAAACTGATACTGTCAAGTCCGCAAAACTGCTTATCATAGACGCTTGTCAAATTAGTTTTCAGGAATATGAGCTGCTGGCTCAAGGATGGTTACATGATCTTGGTCGTCCTGGATGCAACACTGTAGGTATCTCTTCTCACCTTCAGTATCATGCACTAAATTTGTAGGTTTCTCCGTTGTGGCATAATTGGGCCTGGAAAAAGTGATGTGGGAATTTACTGTATTATTGTTACTGTTTGTAAGATTTGATGTATGACTTGGGTAGCTCCTTCTCGGGATATCGAATTTGTTTGTAGTTTCAAATCCAAGCTTGTCTCTAATCAATGATATTTGGATAATGGAATTTGGAGAAAAGGCTGCCCTGTCGGCGATTGTCCTGCATATGACCGATGAATCAGTGCCAAAGGAGTGTTTCAGAGGTTGATTGGCGAGGATTGATTGATTGATTGCAATCAATCAAAATGACCACATTTATATCTCTCTTCTCGACTCACTTTTCCCCGCTTTCAACTGATAGGCATAATATTATTGGGTTGAACACTTCCTCATCGTGAATATGATGCCTGACGCTCCTATTAATACCGAAATCGATATGCTTTCAAGCTCAGACAAAGATTCAGCTTCTGATAGACCATCATCACGGCAAACATTCAGTAAGTCGGTTGTAATATGACTGATGTTGGTGATCCCTAATCATTATCATTATCTTCACAGGTACCTTTTCGTTCGGTACTTCATTGGAGGACAGGGTGTGAGTGCAACTACCTTATGCCATGTCTTTTGTCAACATATCTCTGATCATAAGCAGTTTTAGAGGTTCGTCGGCAAGCTGAAGAGTTGGGAGAATGCTCATCCGAGACTTTAGAGGATAATGGGAGACGCTATCAAGCTATGAATGGTGGGTATATTCAATAACTACAGTCCATTGCAGTAGTACTGATGGTATCAGATGAATATTCGGTATGAAGGACATTTCCGTTGTCAACCATCACTAACAATTGTTCTCCTCGCAAAGCTACCAGCAGGTAGGTCACAGATGACCTGCTTTCTTCATTGTCTTTGAACTGATCTCGCCATCCTATTTACAGACGACATGGAATTACGTGTGAGTAGATGTGGCGAACCGATTACCCAAAGATTACGAGTATACTCAATTCTGCAGAGACTTAATGTCCAACATTTTGCTATCAAAGCGGTAAGTCATTTTAATATGGCATCGGCACACGTCACGCTCAATTCTGGTATAGGCTCAAGGCGACGCTAATTATCTGGCACCAATCAATAAAGCGCTTCCCATGCAGGGTCATGACAAGAGATGTCTTGATATTGGATGCGGTGAGTTAATTTGTTTGATTGATACAACAAGCTTACATCGACATTTAGGTACTGGTATCTGGTGGGTTCCATCTGGATCACTGTTAACAGTTAACTAATGGAATATGGAATAGGGTACTTGAGATGGCTAAAGAGTTTCCGAAAGCAGAATGGATAGTTAGTTATTCCTTCTCAACCCTTGCAAGTTTGGAACCGCTCACGAATGTAGGGAGTCGATCTTGTACCAGTTCAAGCGGACACCGGTATTCCCGAGAACGTCCATTTCGTTACAGACGATGTCAGCAAAGGCATGGCGTTTCCAGATAACTACTTTGACGTCGTTCATGCTAGATTGATAGTTGTTGGTGTAAGTTTGTTTTGGTGTGATACTACCGTACTGGAAGCTGAAATGCTGTATACTTCAGGTCCGAGATTGGCAATTTGTTGTCAACGAAATGCTGAGGGTCCTGAAACCTGGCGGTCTAATCGTATCGGTTGAAGGCTCAGTACCCTCTCTTATCGGAATCCCAGAGGATCAAAAGAATGTCGTCGGTCCTGGATGTTTCAAGTTCTGCGAAATCTTGACCCAGTCAGTTCATTATACTGTGTTATTATGTTGGATAGAGCTGATCTGTCACATTTGGAAAGAGCCCTTGCAATTCGTGGAATTGATACTCAAACTGCCGGTGAGAAAATTGGTAGAAACATGAGGGAAAGTGGTCAACTGCACGAGGTCTTCAAGGAATTGACGTTTTTCCCGCTTTGGGGTTGGTCATCAGGTATGCTACTGTTTGTTGTGCAGATTAGACATAATCTGAACTAATTGTCCGTTCAGATCCCAAAATGAAGAAAGCCGGGTCAGTACAGCTAGTCTCTAAGATTCAGGATATCGCTAACCAAACTCAATTTGATCTAGAGACATCGCACTTGAAGATTCTAAGAATGTGCCAGAAGTGAGCTTTAGCCGATTCCTCATATCTCGTTTTTCTGTCTGATGTACACAGGCTACCCGACTTTTATGCACTGACGCATTAGAGATCACCGACGCAGAATATGATGTCATAGTAGAAGATTATCAGTACGATCTTGGTAGACCTGGGTGTCATTCTGTGAGTGTTTACATGTCGTACTTGACTTGGTTGCTTATTTAGAATCGTCTTCAGGGGGTCAAAATGTGGCACAATTGGGGTTGGAAAAAGCTTGTTTCAGTTACGGAATCGAAAGGTGATATCTGATTGTTGAATGCTGCCTGGTCGATGGGATGTCAGTTTTGTGTCGTCGATTGATGCGATCTTTCTGTGATGTCATGTGTTTCGGGAAGGTTGTGCTATCATAGGATGTGTATTTCCGTAATTGACTTGATGGATTACTTTGATAATGAAACGGATCAAAACGGGTAAGGAGATCTGACTCGTCTTGTCTATCAATCGTCATTTCTCTAGTCTCATCATTGATACAAATATACAGTAATGCTTGACCATCCCATCGGTAAAGATCTTCAACTACTTTCAGAGACAGATCTTGAGAGACCAATGTCACCAAACACTTTCAGTACGTGTAACTTGCATATCAACGGTGGTCTCCGCTTATGTACCTTTACAGGTACCTTTTCCTACGGTACCTCATTAGAGACGCGAATGTGAGTCTGTAAACCCTTTCTAAACTGTACTAACAGATCCAATTATGACTCTTTCATCAAGCTTTCGAGGTATGTGGACTAGTTTGGTTGGTGATTGACGTTAATCTGCAGAAGATGACGGGCGGCGATATCAAGCACTGAATGGTGAGTATCTCTTTATGTACTGAATGCAGTATCTGACAAATCACTGGGAAAATGAAGACGAATATCCGGTATGAAGAATCTTGCTTTCAGGACTTTTACTGACTTTCTTTTCAATGGTCAAAGCTTCCAGCCGGTAGGTGACTTTTATGATTAGGAAACTAACATTACTCCTAGATGAATCAGAGATGCAAGTGAGTGCACGAAATGTTAGTGAATGAAGACTGAATCTGTTCTTTCAGCGACTGAATGTCCAACATTTTGCTTTTAAAGCAGTGAGTACAAGGTTCGGATGAGACTTCCGTGATTGACGTTGACATCTTTCAGTCTCAAGGTGACGTGAATGACCTTGGGCCTATCAAGGACGCACTGCCTATGCAAGGTATGAATAAGAGATGTTTGGATGTTGGATGTGGTATGTCATTTAGATCAGCATACTTCTCCTTTCATATACTTATGTCGAGTGATAGGTAGTGGGATTTGGTGGGTGCAAGATCCGTCACTTCACTCATCAAGTCCATACAGGGCCATTGAAATGGCAAAGGAATTTCTAAATGCTGAATTCATCGTTCGTTGTCTGTATCCGCTTCTACAACTAAGCTCTAGGGAATCGATTTGGCACCTGTTCAACAAGATACATGTCTTCCAAACAACGTCCATTTCGTCATCGAAGATGTCAGCAAAACAATGGCTTTCCCTGATGGATACTTCGACGTGGTTCACGCAAGAGCTCTCGTTTTCGGTGTAAGTCTCTTAAACAATATTGTGCCACGATAGCACTAAGAACAAACGAAAACTAGATTAGGGACTGGGATTTCGTTGTCAAGGAATGTGTACGAGTTTTGAAACCAGGTGGTCTCTTGGTTTTCGTCGAAGGTAATCTTCCATGGGTTTTGATCGATGTTCCAGAGAATGAATGGATGAGAGTCGCACCTGGATTCATGAAGATGCAAGAATATATCAAACAGTAAGTAACACTCGTTAGACTACATCAGCGACTGAGACAATTCTCTTCAGAGCCTGTGTCATTCGTGGATTCGATCTGGAAGCAGCTGAAAAGACTATTCCTAACACTATGCGAAGCAGTGGGGAACTATTGAAGGTGTCTCGGTATGAAACCTTCTTCCCGCTCTGGGGTTGGTCTTCTGGTAAATAACATTGCTTGCAGTACGTTTGATATCACGGCTGATTGGTGTTCACGCATTTAGATCCGAACATGAAGCGAGCTGGGTGAGTAAATTCCGTCAAACGCTTGTAAGAGTTCTCACACTAGGTAGGGACATTGCTATTGAGGATATCAAAAATTGTCCAGAGGTGAGTGGGAGACGCCCAAGTGATCAAACATTAATCGATACATTTAGGCACTTCGGCTTTTCATCATGGATACGTGCGAGCTTACCGCTTCCCAATACGATTCCTTGTCGAGAGGGTTCCTACGTGAGCTGGGTATGGCAGGATGCACTTCTGTAAGCTAATAATTCAACTCAAGAGGGTCTTTAACTTGTTATCGACAGGGAGTTCGTATATGGCACACTTGGGCTTGGAAGAGATAATAAAATGCCGTTTTCACCTTTTCAATCGTGAGGTGCTTGATGTACATCAATGTCCAACAGAGTCAGTGAGAGCTCTGGTCTGTTTCCATAAGAAGAAATGAATGTATCCTTTTTGTAATTACAATGAGAATTTCCGATGGCTAAAGCGCCCCTAGTTTGATGATGAAACGGATCAAAACGGGGTAGCCAATTAGTATACGAGTAGATTGTCAAGTTCCCGCTCCACAATACGCAACTATAGCTAGAGACTTTCTTACTGGATCTCGGTAAACCAGGTTGAAATTCTGAGAGTCTGGGGCATTTGGGAGACGAATAGGCAAAGTGATCCATATTATTTTGGGCATTTCGTACGCGGCACAGTTAGAGTTGGAAGAAGTAATCACTGAAGATCAAAATTCTGTATAAATTGGAATCCCCGTTTGATGTACTGTAGGTTGCAATGATGCAGTCATGTGTACGGTATAGTGTTATAATGATGAATACATGTGTTAATTGGCAGTTTTCAAGTCATTGATGTCATTGATGGATTGGATTCACTCAAAGGACTTTTCCAGAGAATTGGTCCCCCTTTGAAAAGGATCAAAACGGGCATTGTCAAGTACTAATTATTGATTCATTCTTCTTTCTTGATCTTCTTATAACTATATTAGTTAACGTATGGATCCCTCAAAAGAGATATCGGAAAGCAACATGGAGAATAAAACATCTCACGATAAGGATAATGCAGATGCTAAATCAGAGAGATCAATGTCGATAGACACTATGAGTAAGTAACTATCCAAATACCGAACAATCAAGCTAACATATATTCTCAGGTACTTTCACCATTACTAGTACGATGAATTCTAGAATGTAGGTGATCGTTACTGTTAATAAGATATGATGTTGACATTTGACTGGAACAGTTTTCGCGGTGAGATGGGCTCAATTACCTCGTGAAAGTAATATTGACTTCGAAAAGAGGATAACGGGCGGCGATACCAAGCTAGAAATGGTAAGTTTAATAATACATCAACATGGTAATATTAACTTACCATCATTAGATGATTACGCGGTAAAGTTTATCGATAGCGCTGGAATTGGTATTGACAGATTGATGTTATTCTTCGTTTCCTCTTAGCTTCCTGCAGGTATGTTCTTCTTTCGGCACGAGATAATGGAGATTAACTTGGAGCGAGATGAACCGGAAATGAACGTACGTTAGCAATTGCGATAATAATATATGGCGTCTGACTGTTTTTAGCGACTCAATATTCAACATTACGCGTTTAAAGCTGTAAGTTTGACAGTTCGACTACGAGAAATGTTTTTTGTCGCTCAATCAACACCAGGCTCAAGGTAATGTATACTATGTTGCTCCGATCAAAGAAGCTCTCCCGCTTCAAGGTCAAGATAAACGATGTGTAGATATTGGATGTGGTGGGTGATACATAGATGCCCGAGTGTTTCACCAGCTAACTACAATTCACTGTAGGTACGGGTATCTGGTATGTCAAGTTTTACGTCGCTGGAAAGAGGCAGCGGTTCTGATCAATTCTATAGGGCTATTGAGATGGGATTAGAATTCCCTAAAGCTGAATGGATCGTAGGTAACCTGAAAGATATCCACTGACAGTCCAGGGGGTTGATTTAGCACCAGTCCAAAAAGACGACAACTTACCCGACAACATCCATTTCGTCGTTGATGACGTTACTTCAACCATGTCATTTCCAGATGAATCCTTCGATCTCGTCCATGCTAGAATCTTGTTTGCTGGAGTCAGTCTCATCATCCACAACATCATTTTCGATGACTCCTACTGACAGTGGTTATCTACTGACAGTGGTTATAGATTCGAGATTGGGATTCCGTCATTAAAGAATGTGTTAGAATTCTGAAACCTGGTGGACTGATTGTTTTTGTTGAATCTGTTATTCCAGCATTAATTGTTGGTGTCTCAGAAGAAGATCAGATGAGAGTTGCTCCAGGTCATACACGATTTATGCAACATCTGTTCCGGTGAGTGTTTCTATCGTAACCTTCTAGTGCTAGGAGTCTTATGATATCAGAGCATTCTCCACCAGAGGATTAGATCTTCGACCTGGAAGCGATACTATTCCAAGATGTTTAAAAGAACACGATAACCTTGTCGGTATATCTCAATATGAAACTATTTTTCCATCTTGGGGTTGGTCATCTGGTACGTAAAATCGATATTGTTGTTATCACTGTAATTGACCCAGCCGCCATTTAGACCCAAATTTGAAGAAAGCTGGGTGAGTAAACGTTCTGGGATGAAGTAAGACGCTAACGTCAATAAGGGAGATCGCTCTTGAGGATATGAGAGTTTTTCCAGAAGTGAGTTATTAGGAGTTGTGGCGCTGCGGAGATAATCGTTAATATGACTGTTTTTAGGCGCTCCGACTCTTGATAATGGATACATGTCAAATCACCAGTCAAGACTACGATGTTTTAGCTAAAGACTTTATATCGGAACTTGAGAAGCCAGGTTGTAATTCTGTAAGTAATTCCTTTCGTTATTGCAATTATCAGATCATGCGATACCGTGAAGAGCTGAGATGACGGATTCTGTTAGGGGTTTCTCATTTGGCACCATTGGGCTTACAAGAAATGATCTTGTGGCGATTCGTCAAGTGAATCTTAGGAAGTTTTAGGGGCGACTCAACAATTTGTAGAGCTATGATTGTACAACCAGGTGATGTAATATAGGAAGATAGTGTGGTTCTTGGTCATTGATGCAATACTGTCGTGACGCATGATCCGGATATCGCTTAACGCTGAACGCCCAACGGCATGGGAGATGAAACAATTCAAATGAATTATCATACGGTCGCCGATATTGATTGGATTGTAATTGATTGCATTTGATGGTGAAATGCATAGACCAATGTGACAAGTGTGGACACAATCTTCATTTTGCTTCTTCTCCTACTACCAACTGATCCTCTATCTATGCTTTAATCTACTAATCTATATAAAACATTATGACAAACTCGTTGAAGAATGATGAAGAGAGGTGGGAAAGAGAATCTGAACAGCTTTCGCTGGACGCCTTTAGTAAGTAAACATAGTTACATCCCTTCAAATCTCGAGAATCTCATCAATGAAACTGTCACAGGTACATTTTCTATCACCACGACTATGGATCATAGAGTGTGAGTATACGTTTTGTGAATACTTTCGACGTACGGTACAATATGTTAACGGTGATCTTGACAGTTTCCGAGGTACGAGGATCTGTTACGTTGCCATTTGGCAAGTCGCACTAATCTCAGTGGCCAGAGGATAATGGGAGGCGATATCAAGCACAAAATGGTATGCTTTTAAACTTATGAGTATATTTCGATCCTGATAGGAGATAGATGAATGCGTTGTAAGATGTCGCGCATGTTTTTTGGCGGTTGGGTTGACGATTGACGACACTTTCGCTCAGTTACCAGCTGGTAAGTTATTTAACTGTTGAGTAGGGCTTCAAAGTTGATAGTCGATTAGATGAGATGGAACTTCAAGTAGGTTACTTTATTGCAATCCTTGAGAAGTAGCTGAATGATTCCCTCCAGCGACTCGATATACAGCATTTCGGTATCAAAGCGGTAAATTTACCTAATCTTCAAATGTGATATCCTTAGTGATACTTTGATTAGGCTCAGGGTGATGTTAATTATCTTGCACCGATAAAAGAAGCTCTCCCTTTTGAAGGTAGTGAGAAACGATGTATTGACATTGGATGCGGTGAGTACGACTGACAGAGGCATTCAAATCTAACCCGATCTCAGGTACTGGTATTTGGTGAGCTTTGAGTTCTTGCAATGTTCACTATACACTGTAGGATGATCGAAATGGCTCTGGAATTCCCCAAAGCTGAATTTATCGTCAGTATCGACTACAAGATATATCAGACTGACGATTAGGGTGTCGATCTCTCCCCCATTCAAAAGGACTCTGAACTTCCAGACAACGTCCATTTCGTAGTCGATGACGCTACCCGAATAATGGCGTTCCCAGATGAATCCTTCGATCTGGTTCACGCAAGGGCATTACTTGCTGGCGTAAGTTCTATGCAATCCTACAACGTTGAGACGCTACAGATTCGAGACTGGGGCCTCTTCATCAAAGAATGCAATCGCATCCTGAAACCTGGTGGTTTACTCGTTCTTGTAGAAGCTACATTGCCTTGTTGTCTGTTCAATGTCCCAGAAGGTCAAGAATATATCGTCGCACCAGGATTCTCAAAGTTCAACGAGTATATGGGAAGGTAATTCATTGCTGTTCTTTCCGGTATGAACTGATATTGGTCGGTTTCAGAGCTTTAACTATTCGAGGGTTGGATGGGAAGGCTGCTGAATTCACTATCCCTAAACTGATGAAGGAGAACGAGAACTTTGACGAAGTCCACCGTATGAAATCGATTTTTCCTCACTGGGGTTGGTCTTCTGGTGGGTGTAAGTATTTTTGAATCGTTTACTAAGGACTGTAGACCCTCAAATCAAGAAATCTGGGTAGGAAACATCCACAATAACGTACATGCTTGGTCAACTGATGATATCTAGGGATATAATGATCGAAGATATCAAACATGCACCCGAGGTAGGTTGGAAAGTACTGTAATGATACCGTACTGTGACTTCTACGTTAGGCTTTGGAAATCTTAATCACGGATACTTGTCAGATCTCCGCTCCAGAATACGAAGAATTATCCCATGGATTCCTGTACGATCTTGGTAGACCTGGTGTTCACTCTGTAAGTCATATTTTTCGACACTTTAGTTTTCTCACTGTGAAGGATGTCTGACATATGAAGGGTACAACATTGTGGCACAATTGGGCTTGGAAGAAATGATCTTGTATCGATTCGTAAAATCAATGTATGGAGGATGATTGACGGGCGACTCAGCCAATTTGTAGAGATATGCTTATATTGTCTGTTTATGTATCATTGGAAGATCTAGTGCTCGGTAAGCGATGAACATTGTCTTGTTCGATCACGGATGTCGCTTAACGCTCCAACGCCCAAAGGGCATGGGAGATGAAACAACTCAAACGACCATCGGCCGCCGTGATTAGTTTGATTTAACAGATATATTCCAAAGGAGGTTGATTGATTGATTGGATTTATGGCCAAACAGACTTGAATGCACGCCGTTTATTCACATCATCTCTTCCATATTTTACGAGTAAGAATTTACAATAACATCTCAAGAATCATGTTAGATAAACCTATGACCTTTGCTAATTCGGAAGTGAAATCTGAACATTCATCATCTGACACGTTCAGTAAGTAATCCTTTTTACGTCTTTCAATACCTGTATCGATCAATTTCATACAGTATCTGACTTTTCCACTCTTGTCACAGGTGCATTTTCAATTACCACTACCATGAATTCTAGAGTGTGAGTAAAATGCGAATCAACTTCTAATCCTTAAATACAACCACTTATATGGACCAGTTTTCGAGGTGAGGAATTTGGTAAAACTTTATGATTTGAGTTGATCATTTGGATCAGAGGACGAGGGTAGAAAGTATCAAGCGCGAAATGGTAAAAGCTTAACATCTCATGTACTACGACGGACACTGATCAAAAGTTCAGATGAATATGCCGTATGTGTTCAAATGGAATTTGGCAAAGAGATCGTTCTCTAACCTATGTAATGCCTCTCTTAGCTACCAGCGGGTAGGTGATGTACGAACTTTTAGGTCGAGGACTGACATAAAATGTATTCAGACGAACCGGAGCTACACGTAAGTCATAAAATACAGTGTACTGTAACATGCATATGAACTATATTATGATATATAGCGCCTCGACATACAACATTTCGGTATCAAAGCTGTTCGTAATATTTCATTGAACATGGATGGTTTTCTGAATATACTTTTAGGCTCAGGGTGATGTCAACTATCTGGCGCCATTTAAAGTGGCACTCCCGTTTGAAGGTAGCGAGAAACGATGCATTGATATCGGATGCGGTAAGTCATTATCTCACCTGATGACTGGGAAATGGTAACACGTTTAGGTACTGGTATCTGGTTAGTCCATCCAGACACTTGTCAATTTCCCATCATTATAAGCTGAACTTTAAATACAGGCTTGTTGAAATGGCTTTAGAATTTCCTAAAGCTGAGTTCATTGTGAGTGATTAAAATACCATTGGCTTGATATTGTCACAGGGTGTCGATTTAGCGCCAGTTCAAAAGGACTACAACATCCCTGAGAACGTTCAATTCGTCATTGATGATGCTACAAAGCCAATGGCATTTCCGGATGCATACTTTGATGTCGTACACGGAAGGGCTCTTGTCGCCGGGGTAAGATCTGGGGTCTCAATACTTACATTACATGACTGACATACAGGTAGATTCGTGATTGGAAAAGTTTCATCAACGAATGTATCAGAATTCTTAAACCTGGTGGACTACTCATTTTGGTGGAACTTGCTGGACCATGCGTTCTAGTCGGTGTTCCCAAGGAACAGAGGGAGATCGTAGCTCCTGGATTTTCGAAGTTCGATGAACTCCTGTGGCGGTAAGTCTCCTATGTCAAAATGAGATACACTTTTATAACGCAACTGTAGTGCCATGGAAGTACGAGGATTTGATATGAGAGCAGCTGAGGTTACCATTGTCAAATGTATGGGAGAGAGTGGGATGTTCGGAGAAGTTTTCCAAAAAGACATTCTCTTTCCTCATTGGGGTTGGTCCTCGGGTGAGTTACAATGATGGAAATTACTTACGTGTCAAGATCCTCATCTGAAAAAGGCAGGGTGAGATTCACATGTCTATCATGATTAATAAGGTTTAGCTGACTAAGCTTCGAAAGGGATATTGCCATTGAGGATTTAAAGCTGTCACCGGAGGTTGGTGCGTGAATGATATTATTTGACGAAATTCCGTAGGCTGTTCGACTCTTGTTGGTCGACGCTTGTGATATTCCTCTTTCCGAATATCCGCAAATAACTCGAGACTTCTTGAACGACCTTGGTCGACCTGGATGTACTTCTGTGTGGCATTTGACACGTTTGAAATTGAGTACAGTGAGCTGATATCATATATTTTAGGCAACAATTATGTGGCACAATTGGGCTTGGAAGAAATGAAGCTCCGCTCTTTTGTATACTGGAATTCGATGAGCTTGTAGGATAAAGCTTTTGACTATAACTTTTGTGAAAGATTTATACGATGTAACTTCATTCTGTTATGAGACCTAGATATCTGTCTATCTAAAGTTTACTCATCACCGCATCTTCCAACTTGACGAAATCAACCTCCTCCTCGATATCCTCAATGCCACTTTCACGTACCGGTGTTGGAACATGCCAAGTTCCTTTGGGACCACATACAATTTCAGCACAACTCGAACAGAAGTCCAAAACACTAGCACGATGACTACGGATACAACTATCAACGTTTGAATGATCAAGCCACCCATCTGTATATCGATCAAGACAAGAAGGGATCCATTGACCTTCGTTCATGTACGCCTGATAATTCCCATTCGACGACGTTCGAAGATGATATCTCCTGTACCAATCGAAAACTGATTTCTGAACTTGTTGAACGTTGTTTATTGTTTCGTCGATATAACCTGATAAACATAACTCTGATAAAAACTCTTTTCTTTCAGTTTCGGTTTGGTGGAGAAGTGGTTTAACGTTTTCTTCGTCGTCTAGAAGTTCCCATACTATCGTTACCATACAGGCTGTTTTTGCGCCTACGGGAACAGTACTGATGAATGGTGAATATGATAGGTGGAGTGGTGGGAAGCTCGATAAAGATGAGGTGGTGGTTGCGATTGATGACATACTATCTACACGAAACATTTTGTAGCAATATGAGAAGTGAACGTCACTAGACAAGAATTCAAATGAATTATACTGAATTTATGAAGGACCAACCCAGAAGTTATCCCTCATTTCAACTGAGAAGGCCTAAAAATCTCCGCACTGTCCTGGAAGGACGACAACCCATCTTCCTTTGTTCGACGGTAAAAGTCAGGTTTGGCAAATCTCAAAAACGCTCTCGAAAGTCTTCGGAATCCATCCGGAACTCTTCGAATTGCCTTCGGAAATCCTTTTCGAAAAATCACACGGACATTTGCGGGATTTGACTTTTTGAAAGGATCATTCTTGGGCAAAGCATTTTCGGTCAATTCTCATCGCATACGTTGCATTTTGGCGGAGTTTGAAAAACAATGGATTCTTGTGGAGCACTGCTGCTTCTGGATTTGGTCATGATAGGATGCATCCTGATACCAGTTCATTCAGCTTCAAGATGGCTAAGCTGATACCAGTTTGGACCGACAATTACCGGGCCGTATCGGCATCAACAGTCCGAGTGATAGTGATTAGGTTACAACCCAACTCCTCCTTCAGCATCTCGATATCTCACAGCAAATATGATACCTTCAAATTGCTTGGTAAGACATAGAAGTAAGACAGAACTGATCTTCACTAGAACGTCGACATCAAGACCTTGGCGGTCCAACAACACCCAATTCGTAATGCACTCAAACCATATCCAGAGAACACTCCAGCCAACACGGCTGGAGATCAACCTTTCCACATCTATCATCCAGCTTTCTTAGACATCTTAGGGAAGAATCCTAAGTTGGAGCTCTTGATTGAAGATCCGGAATATGCATTTGCTTGGGAAGCACCGTAAGTCTTGCAAAAGAATTGTAACTGAATGCACTAGAGTGTATATCCCCTCCACCGATGAACTGTTCTTCGCGTCAATGGCTGGTCAACCTCATCGATCCTTCAGTGATGCAGACAGAAACAATCATATGTACAGAATCAAACTCAGTGACGTTAAACCAGGTTCCAAACGTCAAGATTTCGTTACGGAGGTCACACCTGATTCGGCTTACGTCCAAATGATCAACGGTGGTACTAACTATGGACCTGATCGAATGCTTTTCACTTGTGAAGGACGCGGTGAAAACTATCCAGGTGGTGTTGCATTGATCGAAACTAAACCTCCTTACAAGGTTACACCTGTTGTTTATAGTGCTTATGGGAGAAGATTCAATTCGCCTAACGATCTTTGCGTTCATCCTACTTCCGGAGCGATCTTTTTCACTGATCCAAATTATGCTGAATTGCAGTATTTCGCTCCTGACCGTGATGTAAGTGACAATTCTGGATTGACGCTGATAACAGGTCCCTAACATGGTATGGAGGTATGATCCAAAAAACGGTCAAATACGTGCGGTCGCAGATGGTGTCAGAGCACCCAACGGTATTGTTTTTTCACCAAATGGAAAAATTGCCTATGTGTAAGTCAGTTTAATCCTAAAGTAAGCTAAACGACTCTTTAGCACTGATACGGCGGCTGGTGATGCCCGAGGTGGATTCCATAGTACCTCTGGTGCCCATGTGTGAGTCATGTCTCAGAAAGTACCCTATAACCAACCATCCGACTCATTTTGGCTCCAGGTACGCGTTTGATGTCGTAGAAGAAGTCATTCCTGGAAGAGACGATCTTTCATCTCAAACTTTAGCTAATCAAAGAGTTTTCGCATGGGTTGATACCGGTGTCCCCGATGGAATCAAGGTCGACACTAATGGCAATGTTGTACGTGTTTCTACCTATATCTTTGATACTCGAGGCTGATTTGCATAGTACGCTGCATGTGGAGACGGTGTACACATATGGTCACCAACTGGCATCCTACTAGGTAAAATCGTTACAGGTGCTGATAACGGTATTGGAAATCTCGCGTTCTGTGGACAAGGCCGCTTAGTCTTCCATTCAGGAGAGAAATTGTGGTTAGCTAGAATCTCAGCAGATGGTGTTCCACTTCACACTTATCCAAGTGACGCCTATTAATGAAAAAAACGATTATAATATGCATGACGATCAACGTCTGTGTATTTATTATTCAATATTACTGACTATTAAAAACAATTGTCCGTTACAGTTATCTTGTTTGACAGAACGGTATCGAAAGCTACAGAAAAAGCGAAACATGGAATCAAAATTATTCGTATATCTATGGAAAGGAATATCGGAAATGAACCTCTTTAACTACCCCCGACTGACCTGGTTGACAAGGAGTTTTTCAAAATTTTCGACCAAATTTAGCACTCCACTTGCCTTGATAATTTCCAACATGGAAATAATCAGTTGTTGAACTCGGAACGCAATCTGTACCGTTGGCCATGTATCCTGGGATACAACTTTCAATCTGACATTGATTATCGATACAAGTTACTCCTTCGACGTTAGGAATCAATGTACAATCTTGACCTTTTGGTCGATTTGGTAATGGATATTCACATCCTCCACCTGGTAGATTATCAGTTGATTTCAAGAAAGGTAAGATGAATTGTGACTCACAAGACTCAATGTTGTTTCTTGTATCTATACATTCGAAATTTCTACCATCAAACTTCTTAGCTGTTGGGATCATACAGGCTGAATGACCTCTTGGACATCTGGAATACATTAGTATAAAATGACTCTAGCTCTGATCGATGGTACACTCACTTGAGTTCGGCTGTTACCGCATCACGTTTTCTTGGTATGGTGACCGTGTTAGATGGACAGGATGATAGACAGACATCACCACATTGGACGGTTCCGTTGGTGCAAGCTAGAAAGAGTTAATTATTTATTCTATTAACGTATCTGGAGAGATTGAGAAGTTCAACTTACTGAAGTCACAGGTATCACATGATTGCGGAACACCGTTTGCTGGAATTGTGCAACCTGGAAGTGCGGTGGTACCAGTCTGTAGGAAATATAAATTCAATCAGTCTCAAATCTGGACATTGCACTTTGAAGACACTTACCAAAGGATCGAGCGTGTTGACACTTTTCGTCAAGGCTTGAGCCAACCCTCCAAGTGAATTTATGATAGTAGCCAGAAGTCCAGATTGAGCATAAAGAGTATCGTTCAATTTAGTGACCGAGCTATCGGTTAAAACACCAGCTACAGCGCATAAACAAAGACTAGAGATGATCAGCCTCTAGCAAAACCTATTGAAGTAGGTTGACTTACCCAGAAACAACACTTATATTTAATACGACTACATCGGCTTGTGCACAGAGTGAGAGACCAGCCAAACTGGGTGGAATGACTAGACTCTGTCTTGGTTGGAGGGCACCAGCTCGAGAGGGTGTATCGGGAGCTCGTGAAGCTATAACCACCTTGGGGGCGGTTTGGAGCTCCCAATCGGCTGGAAAGTCTCTTTCGGAAGGGGATGTCGTAGAATATGCCTGGACGAAGGGAGTGATTGTTAAAAGAAGATAGAGAAGGAATGATTTCGAAAACATCATAAGTGGGTGTAAAGACGATACTTGATGTTCTGATGCAGACAACGATTGAACTTCAGTGATTGTGCCGTTCGAGATAGGATCGGTTTTTGGAGAAAGAGTGATAACTTGTGGAAAGATTTCTTGGTAAAGAAAGAAAAACCACCTGCTCAACGTCGACTTATATCTCACCCAATCACTCAAGTTGTCCATAACTCACAGGAAAAAATCCATTCAATCACTTAGCTTCAGACACTGAGACATCAACAATCAACAAAAGATTGATTGACATATATGGTAAACTTTGTCGGAGCCGATATGAGTTTCTAGGAACTGTTTTATTACGCAACGAAAACTTTTGGTAACTCCTCTTTAGGTTGATTCTGTGAGACGTGCTGATGTGATGCATGGATTCCGAGGTTTCTCTGTTCGGTATTACGTCTAGGTATGTGTTGATGTGAGGTGGTAGAGGTAGGAGAGCAGTGTTTAATGATCTTGTTGATCCAAGACACGTTATTGAGTTGATATCAATTATCATTATCATGACGAAACTAAAATGGTTGTCGAGGTACGATGCGAAGTCCATGATCGATATCTTTAGAGAAAAGATATTGGACAAGGTAAATTGCCCAGCAGAAAACCATTCAATATTTCAATGAGTGAACAAAACAGGTAGAAAATATCATTTGTTGAATATTTGTATTGTCAAGAGTAGATAAAAAATGAATGTTGGACATTGACATTTATGTTAATTGAAAATGACGTTGTGGTGTTACGTAAATCAATTTAAATGTGGCGCCGGTTGTGGCGTTTTCATATCCAGGGTTAAAAGGATCCTCACGAGATCATCAGGGGGACAAATGATATATAGGTACTCATTGATACATCTCTATCAATGCGAAGAGTGAATGGTACATTCATATCATGAATACTTACCATTGTATCTCCAACAGAATTGTAAAAAGGAACTAGCTATATGCAGTCGACAATTGCTTTGCTCTTGTGTTCCTTATTCGCGCATTGATGATATTTCAATTCATTGCCACTGAAAATCACATGTACTGGCATATGGGAATGATGGTCACGAAGCTATTCATTCATGTTTTTGGGGCTTTGGATTGAATTCAAACTGATCTTGAATTGGGAAAGTGGTTCGAGAGGAGGTGTAGGAGTTGGAGTTGGAGTAGGAGTTTGGGGTGGGTTGCGGTAGGGGTTGACGTTGGCAATGAGATTCCCAAGGAATGATGTAATATGGAACTGGAATCCCAGCTATCACAGATATGAATAGAACCTCATTTAGGTTTCTGGGAGTTGTATTGAGATAATACCTGTAGGAATGGTATAGAAGGTCGAAAATCCCACGATCATCATCTTCAATGTGAAGTATAAACCTTATCGGAATGAAGATCTCGTAATCGAGTTAACACTGTTCCCACTGATTGCTTAGTGGCACTTTAGCTTCATATTTTTCGTTAGAACGAAATGGATATGGCGATAGTTCATGGATGATTTCAACCGATTCAAGTTAGTTGAGACTTCGCAAAAAAGGCCCTCATCTACGTACATTTCGAACTACTACACGAATCCCGCTTAGTGGCACAACTTAGCTTAGTTTTTGTCGTTAGATTCAAACAGATATGGTGAAAGTACTTGAATAATTATATCCGATTCATAGTTGAGACTTCGCAAAAAGGGCCTTTCATCTACGTATGATTCGAACTTAATCGGACTACAAAATGGTACCCTATCCAGCTACGGCTCAGCTTCCGACACCAAAACCAAAACCAATTCCGATTCAATCATTATTTCCAATCCCCTAAATTCCCATGATACCAATAACGTTATGTCTAACCTTTAATTCGCCACTCTCAAGAATCTTAGTTTTGCTATTAGAAATCAACTCATCCATCGAGGGACCGCAATATCTTCGTTTATGAATACTGTTCTCAACGTCTTCTTGCCAAAAATGTGAAGCTTCAAGTGGAATGACTCTAGAACAACATTTGATACCGGAACAGGTGTAACTGTCGAAAACGTTTCGTCTGATTCTTTGACCTACTCGATAAGATTTGAACTGTTTCGAACAAATCTCTTTACATGTGTTGTACAACTGCCAGTCTTTAATTGCGTTTGAACTGTATAGGTTTAGGTTGAATAACATGACTTGCGAGGCATGGTAGTCCTCAAAAGAGATTTCTGATTTCATCATACCCTTGATTAAGCAGGTTTGTGAGATGAAGACTGGAACTTCATTGTCGTGATCATCTATATCGGTGTCTATTTGGTAGACCCAATCTTCTGGCTGAAGATAATGGGGTTCTGAGGTCGAACCTTTAATACTTGAACATGCACATGCATGAAGATTTTCGATGAGATCGTAGACTCTATCTTGGTACGATACCTTGGTGACCGTTGACGGATCAAGTTTAAATAAGGGTTCTTGGAGAATCGACATTTCTTTCGCTAAAGTGATTAAATTTGAGTGGACGTTGGAAAGATCAAATCCGGGTGTTGAGGGTTATTTAAAGAAAGAAGGGCTGTGATAATTGTCGTCGGTGAATGATTGCAGCAAGAATGGTTTTGAAAGCGTGAAAGGATCTAGCCCACGTAATTTACGCATTGTGAGTGGGTCTTCGGGATTTGCGCCACATGGAGTGATGTCTTCCGTTCAATAGAAGGGGGTGTAAACGAGTGAGCTCCCTGCGTCCCCCGAAAAGTTCTTATTTTAGAAGACCCAGGTATCGTGGGAAATGGGATTGACCAACTTGTGGTACTGCGAGCTTGATCCAAGTTTCTAAAGATGCTTTTCAATATTTCAACTTCATACTGCATCTTAATCTCCTATGTACAAACATGAAACCACGACTTTCTTCCACTAAACAACGTCGTATCACAAAATACGACGAGCTAACCCTGATAATCAAAGTAACCGAGTTGAGTAGCAGAAGACCGTGATGAATGTCTGGTATGACCAGCTTCTCTACCGCCAAAAGTCGATCTACGTCTTGGACCAGTGGGTGTGCCTCCTCCCGAGCTCAATGAGAATTACCTACATACTCAACAATCTGAGCCATCCCATTCGTGATTAACAAAGACATCTCGGCATCACAGAATCTCATCATTCTATCACAGTATTCTTCTCTCCTCAATCCACCTTCCCAATAAAACGGTGATTCCTTGACTATAGGTTTGAGATGACAGTGTTCACTCGAACATGGGAACGTATCTGTCCAATTTTTTTTGCTTTTGAAGCCAGCACTAGAGAAGCTGTAGGGTGGCGTATGATCTAGAAGGACGTCTTTCAGAGCATCGCCTTTGGACAATCTTTTGATCATGTTGAGTTTATCGATATCGTTTCGTTTGTCGTCGTCGAAAAATTTAAACTGGTGGATCGCGTTTGTTAAACAATCCGCTGTGATGACACCTCTAGAAGTTTTGATGACTTCTTCATCAGGTTTGATGTAGTGCGGTACCAACGATAATCCGAATCCGTTTTCGATTGAACATAAACATTCATGTTGTTGTTGAATTCTAGTCCATTCACGATTGTCGTAAAAGACTCTTGTGAATTGTGTTGGATCAATGGAGGATCTCTGGAATGTTGTACTTGTCGGGGTGATTGGATTGAACGACATTGGGACTTGTACTTAGTGGTCGATCGTTTTGGCAAAAAGATGTATTTTGTTGAAATTCAAACAAAACCTGGGAGACAACTTATTTCTAGACATTTCTTCCAGAACTACAGTATGGTCCTCTAAAGAAGCTGCTCTCGGGGGAAGGCAAAAAATGAGCTCGTCAAAGGATGTAGAGACAGCTTACATGTCCAAAAGGTCTGCGTCCAAGCTGTTTACATCCGTACTGAATAATGAGAAGATACTCCACAAAAGCTTCGAGCTACTGAGGGAATGCACAAGAGCTACAAATACGATGCATTTACCACGATAGCGACTATTCATCTTCAGTAGAAACCTCCTCCAAAACAGCAGCTTCCCCTCTTTTCTTTATTTTCCTCTTACTTTCCATCATTCTACTCATACTCGTTGAACAGCAGTAGAGCTTCTTTGCCGGGATTATTTTTCCAAATATGGAATGCTCCTTACTAACCTCATGAACCCAATAATTCTCCGTAGATTCCGCTGTGATATGACTCGCATTTGGACATTTTCCATCTGGATTGATACATTCTAAATATTCTGCGTAGGTCGTGAGTGAGGAGCATGAATCTGCATTGATTCCTCTTGTTGTGTAATTTTCGTAAAGAAAATCAGTGATCAATCGAAATGAATGTTCAACACTTTTCTTGTTTTTTTCGATTGCTTTTTGTTTTTCTGGATCTGTACAAATCATGTCATTTGACTCAAGAGCGCTGGCCAAGCAATTGACAGAGATCAAATTTGATTTGAAAGGAGTGGTTGGGTGAGTGGATTTGAAGTTAGAGTTGATATCTACAATTCTTCTCCACTTAGCCAAGCAATGAGGGATCACATGTGTGGCCCAAGGTTGCCCTTGGCATGCACAAGCGTAGGATTTGGTGATCCAGGTTTTGTTGTTGAGAGAGACTTTGCGGATGACGGCGTTGGAATCATCTTTGTCGTGATTAGTCATGGTAATTGATATTGAAATTGATGGTTGTTGGTTGAGTTGTCTGAAGACAAGTTTAGGATTATTAGCGCTGTCTAGGTAAGTGCGCTGTCGAAGATAAGAAAAGTGGAAGGCAACAATGAAAGGGGCTCACCATTCATGGTATGGTCTTCCGTAGACGCTCTTTTCCCTTTTGGTGAAAAACGACAGGGTGTGCCACTCAAAGGATGTAAGCGCAGCTTGCCAATTGGAAACATCTGCGTTCAAAATTATACTGATTCGATAATGAGAGACTCCAGAGTTTGCCACCAAAGAAGATGTACTATACGGTATATGAGCCACAAGCATACAATACATTATCATGATAGAGACTATTTATCCTCAGCAGAATCCTCCAACACACTAGCCCGCCCACTCTCTCTCATTCTGTTCATGCTTGATATGCAGCAGTAAAGCTTCTTTACTGATCTTTGTATCCCAAATGTAGAATGCTCCTTCCTGACCTCATGGGCATAGTGACTTTCACGATCCTCTGTTCGGATATGAAGATAATCTGGACATTGTTGATCGGGGTTGATACATTCTGGAGACTCTTTGGGTGTATCGAACAATAAATAATCTGAATTGAGTGTTCTGACATTGAAATTTTCACTGAGAAAGTCTGGAATCAGATTGTATACACTATCACTTTTGAGTGGTTCGAGTTGTTCTTGCAATTCGGGATCGGTAGAGATCATACTACCTGCGTTGAAACCTCTTGCTAGGCAGTAGATTGAGATCAAATTTGATTTTAAAGGACTGGAGGATTTGAAGTGAGAGTCAATATCGAGGATTGTCTCCCACAAACTTAAGAAGTGAAGTCCATCTCGTGCAGCTGGTGCGACCCAAGGATGCCCTGAACACGCACAAGTGTAGGATTTATGGACCCAAGTCTTGTTGAAGAGAGAGATGTTGGTGATGGTAGCGTTGGAATCATCTTTCTCATGAATACTCATTGTGAGTGATATCGATAATTTCTGGTTGAGTTGGTTGAAGACAAGTTGAGAGAACTAATAGCGCTGTCTAGTAAATCAAGCGTCCATGATAAGAAAAATGGAAGGCAACAATGAAAGGGGGGTTGATAGGTATCAAAGGTTGTACAGTAGGGTCAGCTTGCCACTTGGAGAACGTCTGTGTTCAAATACATGCAATCTACTCCACAAAGAGTGAGCCAACAAGGGAGGTGCACATGAGCCACAAGTAGACGATGCATTTACCACGATAGAAGCTTATTTATCCTCGGTATAATCCCCCTCCAAAACAACAGCTTTCCCGCTTTCCTTCATTCTCATCATGCTCTTTAAACAGCAGTAGGCTTCTTCGGTTGTTGTCTTCTTTTTGAACATAGAAGAATGATGTTTAACCTCCTTATGAACATAATAGGTATGAGGATATTGTGTTGAGATATGGGTGTCTTCTGGACATTGTTGATCGGGGTTGATGCATTCCAGATACTTTACGTCGGGAATGATTGTTGAGAGTGACTCTGCGTTGATTCTTCTGCCTTCTAAGTTTCCACCGACAAAATCACGGATTGTTGAATAGTGATCTGTACTCTTGAGATGTTCAACCCATTCTTGTTTCTCTGGATCTGTGCAGATCATGTGACCTGATTTGAGAGCCTTAGCTAAACAGAACTCTGAGACCAAATTTGATTTCAAAGAACTGGTGGATTTGAGTTGAGGGTCGATATCGTAGATTGTCTCCGTTGAGTTTAAGAAGTGAAGTCTTCCAGGTGCAGCAGGTGGGCACCAAGGTTGGTCTTGACACGCACATGTGTAGGTTTTGTTTGACCAGATTTGGTTGTTGAGTTTGAGTTTGGTGATGGTGGCGTTGGAATCGTCTTTGTTGGGACTGTACATCGTAGACGTAACTGATAGTTGTTGGTTGAGTTGGTTGAAAAAGAATAATCGAGTGGGAATTAGTACTGCTGTATATCAGTGTAAGCTGTCCAAGAAATGGAAGACGTCAATGAAAGGATTACCGTTGATGTCATAAAATCGACTCGATGGGTGACAAAGGATCCAATCTTCGTAGACATTCTAGCATTTTCGTTGCCTTCGTTGTACAGATATTTGTGGAGTAATGAGGTCAAAGAATGTGGCACGATGAACAACGGAGCGATCGCACCGGCAATGTCGATGTTAGTAGAAGGCATCCTCGACCCGATTCCATATTCGTGTAATCCGATACTATCGTGGAATGACTGTTTATCTACCTGTGCTAGCTGCATTGTTCCGCGTAAATCCAGTATTTAATGTGGTTGGGAGGAAAACATTAACGACAAAATTCTTGTAACGGCTCAAATTACAATTACATTCAGTTATGCTACATCTGAATATGAATCAGTTGTCAGTGTTCAATGGTTCAACGTTACTAACTGATCCATACCTACATTATCTAAATACCCTCTGGCTTAGCAACTTTCCTTCTTTCCGTCGTCCCAGTAACTGAATCTTCCATTTCTTGATAAGAGATGGGTAAGAGAGAATTGCCTAAACAGAAGTTAGGATGGTACCATTATTTACTATCCTCCAACTACAGCCGGTAGCAATCGATGAATAACACTAACCTTGTTCCGAAGTCGCGCAGACTACACCCAGTTCATTGGCTGCCGTTGAGAGGTAGTAACTCCTCGCATCACCCAGCGATAGCTGTTGGTCAACATGGTCAGCTTATTCTGATAGTTCGTTCATCAGCTGATAGGTTTGACCTACAACTTTCGCTTTTACTATATCACCAAGTCGGAAACATTCATTCATTTTTATTTTATCTCTTTCAGTTAATCTACCAAAAGATGTAAGCTTTCTCATCAAACACAATGAAATGATAGCTTACCGGATATCGCCTATCCTGATCACACCTACATACTCTTCGCTTGATTCTGGAACTGGTCTGTTGTTGACGATGGATATTATCAGATGAGCTTGTTGAGGTGCGAGACGGGATATCTAATGGAGTTGTCAGATGGGGTCTCAGGCTACAAGAGGTATCTTATTTACCGTTCCGATGACCTAAATGAAAGCTGTTTTAGAACCTCTTCAATGAGAATCGGATAGCTTACCGTCGTTCCAATATCTGGCACTGATGGTGCCTCCTCTTTACCTACGACGCTGACAACCTACAATACCAGAGTTAGCTACTTGCTGGAAGTTTCTGAGGTAGCTACACTGACCGCCCCATCCCTCCTCGGTTTACCAACCACACTAGCTAAGATCCTTCCACCAAGTTCATAACACCCAGCACCACATTGTGGTAGAGGTGGTAAAGTGAGATTTGAAGGTAATGGTTGGCCAGGTAACAATACAGAACTCATTTCGATATATGTAAGAAAGCAAAAATAAATTTGTTATTCAAGAGATTAGGATGGACGACCTCCACCATTGTATCGGCATTTCATAACTCCGTGTATGTGGCACACTCGGAAACGGGTTTCTTGATTGGATTCCGCCCCATCATACCACAATTTCAGCAGCCAGTTCAAGATACGAATTTCTTACATTTCTTACATCTTCATTCTCTTCTTCTTCTTATCCATACCCACATCTACATCTACATCCACAATGATGTCCTTCGCTCAAGTCGCCAAGCGTCAGGTCGTCGGACTTAGATCCCAAGTCGTAGCTTCGAGGGGTAAGTGAAAAAATCGACAATGTGGAGAGTGTGAATGTTAACGATCAACTTCTCTCCTTCACCTATATCTGGCACTACCATATAGCTCTCCGAACATCAGCTCCCAACTCTGCACTCACGAAATTCCAGATGCCAGCCATGTCACCAACAATGACAGAAGGTGGTATCGCATCCTGGAAATTGAAAGAGGGAGACACATTCGCTGCTGGTGATGTTTTAGTCGAGATCGAGACGGATAAAGCTACTATCGACGTTGAAGCTCAAGATGATGGTGTTTTGGCCAAGATCATTGTGAGTTAAAGGTCAAATGGGAGAGATGGGTTGGTGTGGGAGCTCGCCTCTGGAGATGGGATACCGCTCCATATCTATTATCCTTCTTGACCTCATCTGTCATCCTATACTAACATCCACATAGCACAACGACGGTGCCAAAACCATCCAAGTCGGTACCCCAATCGCAATCATCGGTGAAGAAGGAGACGATCTCTCCAAAGCCGACGCCCTCGCCTCCGAATCCGAATCCGCCCCCGCCCCAGCCTCAACCCCAGCTAAAGAGGAATCCAAACCAGCCGAATCATCTTCTAAACCAGAAACGACCTCTGCTTTGGGTACACCCTCCGACGAGAAGAGTTATGGAAGTGGTAACGCTGGAACTGAGGGTCAGAAAGCTCCTGAATTAGGTGCTGATAGACCTAAATTCTTCGCTAGTCCGCTCGCTAGGAAGTTGGCTTTGGAGAAGGGTATTCCTTTGGGTGATGTTAAAGGTAGTGGACCTGAGGGAAGGATTGTCAAGGTGGGTCAGGGTTTGGGTTGATTCAGTAAAAACAATGGTGTTGACGGCGACAACCCATTCTCTTTTCCCAAAATTGGACTAACACTGACGAATACCAGGCCGATATCGAGAAATTCAAACCATCATCCTCATCAGCCGCAACAACCCCAACATCAGGCGCAACAGCCGTCCCAGGCAAACCAGCCCCAGCAACTTCAGCCGATTACGAGGATGTCCCAATTTCCAACATGCGCAGAACGATCGGTAAAAGACTCACTGAATCTAAACAAACTTTACCACATTACTACTTGACTGTTGAGGTTAACATGGGTGAGTTGGGGAGGTGGTGGAGAAGGAGCTTAGGTAGCTAGTATGGCTACTAGCTACTTCTTTTCCTTTGACTCACCTCATCTAACATGTTATTCCGCGCTAACTCACTCAGACCGCGTTCTTAAACTCCGTGAACTCTTCAACAAAGCTAGCGAGGGTAAATCTAAATTATCAGTTAACGATTTCAGTGAGTCATATCCAGTCTCATTGGTCATCTTCCACTAACACCTCTCAGTTGTCAAAGCTTCCGCCCTCGCCCTCGCCGAGGTCCCAGAAGCCAACTCAGCCTGGTTAGGAGAAACCATCAGAACGTGAGTGTGGTGTTTTCAAGTTCTCTATTAGAAACGTAGCACCACTAACTCGCATTCACTCAGTTACAAAAAAGCCGATATCTGCGTAGCAGTAGCCACCCCCAACGGACTCATCACGCCCATAATCAAAGACGCCGGATCCCGCGGTCTAACCTCAATCTCAACAGAAACCAAAGCCCTAGCCGCCAAAGCTCGTGACGGTAAACTGAAACCAGAAGAATACCAAGGTGGAACATTCACAATCTCCAATCTCGGTATGTTCGGCATAGACAATTTCACCGCTATCATCAATCCACCTCAATCATGTATTCTCGCTATCGGCAAGACTAGTTCTAAATTGGAGATTGATGTTGGTAGTGAGAAAGGATTCAAGGAGGTTCAGGTTATGAAGGCTACGCTTAGTTCTGATCATCGTACTGTTGATGGTGCTGTTGGGGCTAGATGGTTGAAGGCTTTCAAGGATTATTTGGAACAACCTTTGACTTTTATGCTTTGATTGGAGTTTGAGGAGGGATGCTGAGAAAATATTTTGTGTTTTATGCAATTATACCATGATCAACGTGATGATGTATGCACATGCATGTGATTGGATCTATGAACTAATAAATGTTGACTTCCAACTCGATTTTGATTGATACAACTATCCTATCTACACCTTCGTCTCGTCAATACTCAATTCACCGATCTTAGGTAAATCGTCAAAAACAGGATGATCAGTTGAAGCAGGTTCAACATTCTTGATCCAAGCTCCAATAGCTCCCCTATCGATCTATCAGCTACGTTTTCCGGACGAAGTCAAAGACGAAGCTGACTTACAAAAACCCTTCATGTCGCAGGAAACAGGCTCGCATCGTTCCCTTTGACCAGAATCTGATAGCGTACGAGAGGGTGGAGATGGTTGCTGCGTGACCTATATGAATTCTTTTCAGTGTTGTTCATGGCTATGACCAGATGATATAACGACTCACCTCTAATGAAACAACCTCCAAAGAACACCCTATCCAAACCGTATTTAGCCGCGTTCATATACCTATCGCAAAATCAGTACATGCTCCCCAAAAAAACCAAAATAACAAGGCAACCTACGCAACATGACCAATATTGTTACTGATCGCATAGAGCAAACTCCTAGCCACGTCTTCCTGTTTGAAAGCCTTCTTCCTCTCGGTCGGATCTGCACCTTTCCTAAACACCTTCCCGAAACTCGAAGCTATGGTTGACGATTTCAAACCTATCCTTTGACCTGAATCGGTACCGTAGATATCGCCTACTAACATGTCGACTGCTGAGTTATCACCTGATTCGGAGAGTAGTAACATTTCTAGGTTTTTGATTAGTTTTATTTTCTTTCAGATTCAAGAAAAAATTGATAGATACCGTCAAAACTCCTTGCGTCTGTTAAAAGACTTAGTAAACCCCATAAAGTCCCTCCACCAAGTGAAGTTCCACTGACACGTTCAAAACTCCCATCCTCGTCTACTTTGACTATACTGACCCCACTCCCGATGTTCACCACCAAACAAGGGAAATGGGGTGTGGAATCTGCAGTTTCAGTAGGGGCGAACGTAACCTGATAAGCTGGTGGTGTTGGTGATGGACGGGGTAATTCCGATGCCGGGATGGTAATAGGGATATTCACTGTGGGATCACGATGCGAAACTTTGTATACCAGTTCTTCAGAGAACCAGAAAACCTCTTCAGGGACTCTAGCAACGAACCCCAATCCAGTTATCAGACATTCCAATTCTTCCTCCTTCCTAACCTCAACCCCAACTTCTGAGACCAACCTGTCATAGAACAAATGAGCTCCTCCACCAGTCGCCATAACTTTAACAGTTTGTTTCATCCGTTCCACAGAGACTCTGTTAGCTTTCGCCGAAGTCGTTATAAGTTCTTGTAAGAATTCTATCAGATCATCGATATTCTCCGTTTCGAATCTTGCGAAATTCAGTAGTCCACCTGGAAGGGGTGGTGGAACTGACGAACGTCGAAGTGATGGATGGGAGCTGAACGAACTTGATCCCTTTCCTTTACGAGTTTTTAAGGTTGTGGTTGGGGAGGTGGTTAGGATTCCGGGGGTTAGGGCACCGTTCACGACTGGTTTTCTGGATTCTATGGGGGATGGATCGAAGAAGGCATGAGAGTGGGGGTTGAGGGTTTCGGAATAGGGTGGTGTGACTGAGGGGGGAATTGGGACTGATGTGGATGGAGCTAGGAAGGGGGAAGATGGATGGGAGGCAGGTGGTGTTTTCGCTAGTGGTAAAGGTGACCGAGTGAAGTAAACGACTTTAGCTAATGAACCACCGATCTGGAAGGGGTTAGCTGGATCCTCATTCAGGTAGTGGAGTAGCTACTCACGTCTATAGCTATATGAGAAACAGGCTCTATGTAATGGGGTAAATAGATTCCTCTAGAATCACGAGTCTATATCATGATCAGCTTGATATTATCATCCTGTCACCAGCTACTCACCTGAGGTGATTCCTCTTGAACGATCTGTGCACCCGTCGTATCAACCACTATCCTCCTTGCTTGCGGTATAGAGATATCAGGTAGAGTGGACATGGTTGACCACTATGTCTGATGTTTTCTATCCAATAAATAGCAATGAAAAAAGTCGAAATTACACCGGTAGCAATGCTGACTCAGCCGTGACTCGATATTGGATGAGGCGATGAGACGATGGCGCAGGGTTGTTGGTGTTGGTCTACTCCTCCCTGGTTTAGTTGTGGTGATACGATACAACTGTTCTGATGTAAACAAACCTGTTCCTTTCCATAAAATGAATGATAAAATTAAAGGATACCAATGAAAAAGTCAACCTTTTTGGGGTTACATATGAACCGGTTAGAAATCAGTTTACCGTTAACACGTCGAGTTATGAGCCTAACAATTGTTGGTGTCAGCCTCATTTTTCTGATTCAGTACTTGGCCAATAGTTCGTGTCTCACTCCTATGCATATATCATATACCTGTGCTTGAATTCCTAGAGTTTAGCTGTACTTGAACTTTCTAGATTGATGTCTCTAACATTACAGAAAAGTGCATACCGTAACTGGATGTGGCATTAATCCGACCAAAACCGAAAATGAGCAACCGCAACACATAGAAAAGAACAATTTCAATCCATGAGTCATGTTGTTTTCACACTACGCCATAGGGCCTCTCACTGGACAAGACATTTGCTTTTCTATTGTACATCCAGGCTAGCTGGTAGATTCACCTCAAAGTCATCGATAGGGAATCACATCGCATGTTTACTCGTACGTCAACCACACCCACACCACTTTAGTCACGATGGCCGCACGCTTGACAATCTGGCCTTTTCTCCCAACCTTCCATACTGATTTCCGGTATAAGCTTTGAATCAATGACTAGCTCCAACGAGCTCAGATCGAAACTCCACCCGTCTTTCCCTTCTTTGATAGCTTTATCTACTTGACGAGTATGAAACACAATCGAAGTCTTTGACACCAACTGTTCGATGAAACAGCTTTTATCTTCATCCGTCAATCCCAAGCTGGCCGTTTCTAGTGTAGAAGGGAAATCCAGCAGTAAACAAACCAACTTATGACCCACCATCTCATCAGGATTGTCATCCCCATGCCACGTTGGTTGAAGACTGTACACATTCTTGCAGCCAGGAATCAACAAAGGATCGAATGAATGATCTGTTTTCCAGGACTTCTCGCGGCAATGGTGATATACGGTTATGACTTTTCCTGTCTTCTGGTTGACCCCATGGATCAAGGTAGTGATATTTATGGGTAGGGAGCTTTCCTTAAAACAGAGGTTCTCCAGAGTAGGGTTGTTGTGAAGCTTCATTACCCATGAAATATCCCTCTCCCGATCTAAAGCCTCCATTTCCGAATCCCAAATTGTTTGCCTGGTGGGCATGAATGGATGAAGTGAGGTAAACTTATCCCAAGCTGAAACCGTTGAATTGAAGGATATGCTTTGAATTCTTCCCCATTGATTCTCACTCATTTGAACTCCAAGTTTGGAAATATGGTCGAAAAGATATTGGCGCTCTTGGTGATCAGCAGTTAGTACCGCCTTCATATAGTCGAGAACCCGATCGTCATCCTTCATGAAAACAGGTTTACGACCAGTGTAGACATGGAGATGTCTCGTAAAAGAGATCAAATTGTCTTTGGTTCTGCCTCTTCGTTCTTGTTCTGATTCGGAGTTGCTTTCTGAGATGCCTTCCGTAAGCTGGTCAAGCTTGTGAACATGAATCTCATCATATAATTCTGGGCCTCCTAAATGATTAAAAACCTGATAGAACCGAAAGTCAACATAACCCACTTGAAGATAAGGCATGACAAACACTCACCGAACAGACTGAGGTGAGAGCTGCCAATGAGTTCTGTTCGAACTCTGATGGCTGTGCTGGGTATTTTGATGGGTATGGATTTTGAACCTCTTTGATTATTTGAAGTAGTAGTTCTGCGGGGAGATCTAGGAGACTGGTTCCGTTATACATCTGATAAGATGAAATCGAACACATTGTTGGAATGTTGTAGAGGAGGACTAGAAGAGTGAAATTCAGCTAAAAAGGTGAGAAAACGATTGTCCTAAAAGTTAAGGAAGGCTCGAAAGACGGACATGGAGGTGGAGCTGTATTGTTCGATCAAAGGATCAATTTCATACTGTAGGGAGACCTCAAACCTTTCATAGCTTCGTGTTCTCTGATTATCGGTCATCCACACAGTTTGCTCATAGTGCATCGAGAGGGATTCTTGCGACGTCAACTATGGTGAATCACTCAACGAATATACGAAATATCAACCACTGAAAAACGATACGACCACTACTGTATCATCACCAACATCTCACAGACCACACGCTTTACATTCTGGTCTTCCTTTCCAAGCTTTCAACTCAATCGAGTCGGGTATAAGCTCCTTCGGAGTTGTAGTTGACATTTGCCAATCCTCCAGATCTACACTCCATCCATCTCTGCCACGTTCTATTGCTTCATCAACCCGACGAGCATATATTACAATTGAAGTTCTCGATACCATTTTTGTGAAAAAGATGTATTTGTCGTCGTCGCTTGCATCCTCCCAAGCTGTTTCTAGTGCATCAGGGATATTATCAAGCACACACTTCAATTTCTTGGCGATGACATAATCGTGTAACGGCGTCGAGACATACTTCTCCTCTTCTGGGGTCATGAAATATACATTCTTACAACCTGGGATCAGTAAACGATCAAACGAATTGTCTGAAGGGTATTCTTCTTCTGACCAATGATGGTAAACAGTCGCATTTGTGCCTGTTCTATCTGATAACGCTTGAATTGCCATTGTCGAGTTTGCAGGTAGAGAGGAAGGTCGAAAACAAAAGTTTTCCAAAGTAGGCGGCGTGTTGTGAAGTTTGAATACCCATGGAGCGTCTCGGGCTTGATCAAGAGCGATCATATCCGAATCCCACTCCCATCTCCTAAACGGATGAACTAAAGCTCTGTTCCCCGTAGCTCGATTGCTCGACTTGACAAAATTGAGAGAATGAAAAGAAATACTTCGAAGGCTGTCCCAACACTTGTTACTCATCTGAGATTGAAGTCTACCAAGTTTAAGATACCATGCTAAGCTGTCTTGAAAGTCTTTGTTAAGAGTATTTCGATTATATTCAAGGCTCCAAGGACGATAACAGTGATCAACCTCACTCACCTCCTTGATGACATGGAAATGTTCTGTGAAGGATATCAAATTATCTTTCGTTCTTGCTTTTCCTTCCTTTACTGCCTTTGAACCGTCTTCTGAGATATTGACCAGTAGTTTATCGAATTTGAAAGAATGGATTGTCTGGTACAATATGGGGCCGCCCAAATGATTTAGAACCTTTCGTCACAAAGAGTTAGGAATCACAGACCTTGGAAAGCATAGGAAGTAGAAGCACTTACGGAATGGGTCGATATCAGATCGACCAATGAGTTTTGTTGAAAATCAGACATCACTGCCGGATATTTGGAGGGATCTGGGTTTCGTACAAATTTGATTATCTTGACCAACAACTCCGTTGGGAGATCTAAAAGACCGGTGTGAGTAGAATTGTAGTGACCTGAATATGAGAACATCTTGTGGAAGTTGAAGAAAAGCAAGAACGACAAAAGATTACAAATAATGTGTGAACGGTGAATAGAAGGCTCGAAAGAAGGGGTCCATCGGGGTAAAGCTATGCCAGTATCGTTCAATCAAAGGACAGTTCAAGTTAAGAAGACGTAATGAAAACAGATCTGACCCTGATAGAAGACAGCAATTGCGTTCACAGAATGATAAGAAATTGCCACAACAGATTATGGCAGGTGTAAGCTGTTCAGTCTTGATTCTGGCAACCCGCAGGTTTCAGAGACGGGTAGATAGATTTCGGGCTTTTCGCACCGCTTGAAATATCAATCTATGCAGGGTGTATGAGCTTAAACCGCTTAATGGCCCAGATACCTCTATGTAATCACATTTTATTGTTCGCGATCGCGATAGGAACTTTTTTCGCCAATCAAAAGCACTGAAATCTTTGTGGCAGTCTTGAGTAGTCATAATCTTTTGAGGCCGAATAGCATTTGTTGACGGCATTGATTGCACTCTAATTGTGTTTGATAGCGGAACAGCTTATGCATCCCGCAAGGAACAGGCTGAGATCAATATCCTTAACTTAGTATGCAGTGTTGTGGCTTATTTTAGAATATACCAAGAGTGCACGTTTCTCCCTACTAACGACTAATATATTCGTAATCAAATTTTTACTTTTGTTCTCTCGTTATCCCAGTGTAGGCTTTTCGGTTCCTTGTGCCAGGTCACGAAGTCCTGATCTTCAGGCCCTATCATGGACGCTGCATTCCTGCACAGCTGAGGTCTGTTCTTAGAACAATCACTTCCGCTTGACGTCGCAATCGCTTCAGCTTATGAGAATTCTTAGAAAGGAAGACCGAACTAGGCGACACCTAAAATTCAAAGAAAGCTACCTGAATATAAAGCACCCATTCATGAGACTAAAATACGTTTCCCCTCAAACTACTCCGCGACCTAATCTTACATTTCATCTTCAAAATGCTCTACTCTGTTTTATTTTTGATGTTGGCATTGTTGCCAACGTCTGTCATGTCAGCAACATGGGATTTCCAGTGGACATGGGCAAATGCCACGACCCAATGTCAAGTAAGCTTAGCGACTAATACCGAAGATTATCCAACTGACATCTCCTGCAGTCAATACCGTTGCAGATTTCCGGAGGTGTCGCTCCATGGAGATTGTACATTGTGTAAGTTTTTTGAAAGTCTAGCTTCCTTCCTAATCTTGTGCAGACCAATCGGCGGAGAGCTTGTCATCTGGAATTTGGGCAAAGCAAGCGACTTTGCCACACCTGGGCAACCAATCAACTTTTCGGTCAGTTCGTCTTGGCGTACTGTGAACAATCGAAGCTCATACATTTTAGATACCACTTCAATTAGCAGCTGGTACATCTTACGTTGCTTATGTCGTCGATTCACAAGCGGAATACAATTCATTCGGTATGTAAATTGTCATTTGATAAAGTATATCACCGGTGAACCAACTCTTACAGGCGCAACTCCAATTCAAACCGTCCTCCCTGGAACTACTACATGCATGGGTGCCGTGATTGTGGACAAACAAGAGTTTAATTTCAACATTGGTGGTCCATTTACCCAATGTGGACAAGCCAATGTTTTCTACAATGATGCTATTGGAATTGGACCTTACAGTGCAACAGTTATCCCATTAGACGGCAGCTTCCGTCCGGGCGATGTAGTCATGGGTAATCAAACTTCGACCACTTACTATTTTACCATGTCTTTACCTGCAGGTACAAGATTCACTGTCATGATGAAGTGAGTACTTGACGCCTAGTACGAGCTTCACTAACTGTTTGCGTTCAGTAATGCCAACGGCTATGGAAGGGGAGGTGTGGCTGGCATATACCAAGTTGGCAATGGAACGAGTTCAACCTGCTTATCTGGACTCACGTTCTCGCCCACATCATCATGGCCAGCGAACGAGACACCTTCGACGGTTCCAGCCCTTGTAGCTTCAGTTTCGGTTATTACTGGATCAAGAGTGATCCCGAGTGGTTATATTACAACTGGGATTACGACTACCACCTCTACTACACCAGTTACCACTGCTGCTTCATCAACAACAACCACACCCGGGCCCACTACGTCGACCTCAACGATCAACGCTGCAGCTATAGGTGGTGGTGTTGGTGGTGGTGCCGCCGCACTAATCCTCATTGGTGTGGGAATCTGGCTTTGTCTCAGAAAACGAAAGAGAGATCACGCGGACCTTGCCGCTGTGGATCTTTACGATTCAGCACCTGCCAACTATGAAGCTAAGGTTATACCCTACGTTTCGACCACCAACCTTACCAGTTCACCAAGCTTACAAAACCCTGTTGGTTACATGCCAGTAGCGGCTGAACATGATATGAGATCCCAGAGCTCAGATTATCAAAGTGTAAGCGAACCACGGGTTACATCACCAAGGTCATCAAAGGCTATGTCGGACGTGTACCATGGACCGATTGTCGGTAGTTCTTCAACTCCCAGAAGTCCATCAAGTGGATCATTCAGTGGTAGTGAGGTGAACAGTCCAGATGTTGTTTATCACTCCGATGGTGGAAGAGTTTCTGGTGTCAACCAACAGCCTACGATTTTGGAAGTACCTCCGACTTATGTCGAAGCTTCCCATAATCCAGACGAGACTCATTGAGCCTTCATTAGGAGAAACCCATTCATTGACCTGGTTATCACCTCTTCCATTTGAACCTTCTATTGTCTTTTAGCTTCTGGTCGTATCCTTTTTCCATTATTCTAGTACTTTTGTCGTGACTTGCTGTTTGGCTTCTAATTATGTATTTTGATGTATTGTCTGACACTTGTTTCGCCAGCCGGTCATACTGCTGCACTACTCAACGAACAGGAATTAAACACTGAGATCTCTACCGTTACAGCCTAAGCCTTTTTACCTAAGCGTTTTGATCTTTGAATTCCATTGAGTATTCGCAACGATATCGTGTAAATTAGGTGTATGTGCACTGGTAGAAAGTTGGAAAACAGATTCATAATGTAAACTACGAAATAGTACAAGAACCTTGAAGTCCCATTGCCTCCAAACTCGACTATCCCACAGAACACCACAAAGGTCAGCCTCATTACAAGTAGCAGAACGCAATCCAACGGTCTAAACATCTACTAAGCCATCGATCTTTCTGGCATGACAACAGGTGCACCGGATACACTGGTACGAGAACCAGTACGTTGATCATAGTTCAACATTTGTGGTGGTTGATCATAGTAAGCTGGACCATTGGTTGGATAGTTGAAAGGATCTTGAGGATAGGTTTGTGGATTCAAAGGATAACTTTCGGCCTGAGCGTAAGGATCATGTTGACCGTAAAGAGTTGTTGGCCCGTAAGAGCTGTTTCTATTCGACTGAGGGGCGCCTTGTGGATAGTCCCATGGTCGAGGGGTTTCCATTGATTTCAACTGTAAAGTTGGTTTGGTTTCCTGCTGAGACACCTCGTCATACTCTCCCTGCATGATCTTGGACATTGAAAGTTTGAACGCTTTGTTGCGTGACATGTTGGGCACTCGATAGACACACATGATGTCCCAGATCATCCAGCCAATGAGAAGGAAAAAGTGGATGAATCCTAAGGCTGTAGCTCCTAGATTTCCATATTTGCCACATGCCCAGAAGCTTTCATAGAGCCCATAATAGTAGCCATAGGTAGACCAGCACTTCTGATAGATCGGAAGTCCGCTAACAGCAACACCTGAGATGATGAGCCACGAGTTTCAGGTCAAACTATCCAAAACCTCACCTAGCCATAACCAAGCTTCCACTACCACGTAAGCAACTTCGCCACCGGCATGATCATAATGTGATTTACGTCCTTGAAGACCAATGGATAGAGCGGCAGGACAGTAGATTAACATGACGAGTAGAGCAAGGCAGACTGAAGCTACCGGTCCACTGGGGGAACCGAATTGAGTAGCAAAAAGCGCGCATATGATGATAGCGGACAGAACTGTGAAGCTGATGTGTCCAATCTATGAATGTTCAGTCAGTCTGGAAACTCTGTGTGTGTCGGACTCACCAGAATTCCGAAGCGAATTTTGGCTAGAGTGTTGTGAATCATGTTGTTGGATGTGTTGTGATGAGTACAATGTTTGTTCAAAGTCAAAATCTCGATAGATTATAATGTGCACAGTGTGGCGATGTCAAATCGCCTCAAAAAGCTGGCGTCTCCCGCTAAAAGAGTCGTAAAACAAAAAGCTATTTTTTGATCTGGAGTCGTCAACTAGCGGAAAGAAGGGCTTGCGCCTCTCAATTAACCTTGTAACGTAACTGATCGCTGCCGTATCGCTACCGTAAGGCGGAATTTTAAGGATATTCAAGACCATGTCGTGCTCTAATGCATTTGCATTATCGCAACCTGGCGAGAACAGCTCTTTGATTCGGGCGGTGTTTGTTGTACAGCAGCGGAAGAGTCGTCAAACTGCTCGGTGATCGATGGGCAGTATCGAACGTTGCTGTGTGCGATGGCGGTCCTGTAGTCGGGAGGTGTTCGGCCAATCTACACATATAAAACGTTCGAAGTCGTTCTATGCTTCACTCAATTTGGTCATCAGTACCTCATACTTCTTACAACACGATCTCGATGATTCCTCTAGCCTTTCTCGTTGGACTCTGTCTTCTGAGTCTGACTTTCGGATACTATTTGCCCAAAGAATCGATCCAGTAGGTATCATGAGGTATCGTTTCTGACTGATTTCTCAGCACCCGTAGCGATGTGGCCTTAGACAGAAAGAGTCAGTCGTTTTATTCTTCCATTTCCGCTTGTCCTGATTGTCTTAGAATTCCTCGATCGACATGTTCGTAGTCGTGATACGATCATGGCGAACTTGAGAGATGAGAAAATGATGGAGAGACATCGTCAACTTCAGAGGAAAGCTCAGAAACTCGATAAACACCATTTGAACGCTCGGGCAACTTCTCCAGGCAACTCTTCCGCCACGCTGTATGATTGTAGGTGCATCATACCTTTGACACATTCGTACATATCTGACTTATTCAGTGTTCTCCCAACAGGTTGATGATGCCTATCTTGCTCCGGTTGGTTTTGGAACACCTGCTCAAGTGAATTTACTCCAAGTGGATAGTAGGTACCGTCTTCAAAATGCTGGTCAAGGAACTGAGAGTCTTTAGCTGGCTCTGGTGATTTGTGGACTACATACACAAAAGTCGCAACAACTGTAAGCTCCAGTGGATACTGCCATGTGTCTATGCTTTCGCTGATCAGAAATTAGGCACAAGTAGGGTTTGATCCAGATAAATCGTCCTCCATCAAAGTCACCAATGTCACATTTAAAGATACTTATGGTTAGTTAACTTTGTCACAGAGTTGGCGATGGGTTTACTGACGGTTTCTCGATAACCAGGACTCGGAGAAGCAGAAGGGTTGATCGTAGAAGACACGTTCACATTTGCAAACTTCACTTTTGTGAAGTACTTCGGTGTATCTACCGTAGCAGATAAAGCTGCAACTGGACCCCTGGCAGGGATTATACGTAGGTCGTTTACCGCGTATGGATACATCACTTACTGAAACACTTAATATCAGCATTCGGAACTTCCCTCTTAAGTACAGTAGGACTTGCTACTCCCTTTGAACTACTTCTCGAGGACAACCTATTATCTGAACCTTACTTCTCGCTTTATCTCAGTCGGGCAGCCGATTTCACCTCCCAAGCTTCGGGTTTACTCTCCGGCAGTCAACTTTGTTTAGGTTGTATTGCGTCTCTTCCAAAGGGACTGACTGTTGGATCGGCATTGTAAGTGCTCTTGACAACAACATCATCTGGTAATTAGTATTGACAGTTTACTACAGCGCAGTTGTCAATGTCAGTACCTTTGCTTATTGGGAAATTCCAATGGACGGTATCTCACTCAACGGAAAATTGTTGGCTGGTACAGCAACTCCAGGTGGGTAAAACCATAGTTGTTTGCTGGTCAGGAACTAACAAGTTCTTAGCTGTAATAGATTCTGGAACTTCGTAAGCACACTGAGATGATTTTGGGCAAGGTTAAGAACTCTGACTTGTTTATATAGATATGCTTATATCCCCACGACATTAGCTCAAGCGTTAGCAACAGCCTTGGGTGGCAAAATCGATAATCAAGGTTACATCTATGTACCACTTGCCAGTATTACTGACTCGACTGTTGTTGGATTATCATTTGGAGGAGTTGTATTCACGATGTCGCTTAACGACCTTGTTCTCAGCTACTATGATAGCACCAGGATCTCATGGGCCCTTACTCTCGTTGCCCAAGATCAGAAAGATACTAATGGCCAACTTTTCGCATTGGTAAGTATGCTTTTCACTGGTATGGTTTCCACCACAACTAACCAGAACTCTTAGATTGGTGATACATTCTTGAAAAACGTAATCTCAATTTATTCATATTCAACTCGTGGTGTTCCAGCAGTTGGTTTTGCTCAGATCGTCAATCCCGCCGTGTCCAGTACATCATTGCAAGTCCCTTCCGCAGCACCCAGTACTCTTCCTGTCAATTCTCCAGCACCCATTCTTTCATCGGTGAAACCTTCCAACACACCATTCCAAGCCTCAGCTAATGGAGGTGGGGGAGGTTTATTTGGAGTCGGTAGCAGTACTCCAGCCGGTGCAGCTGGTATCTCAACGACTTCCGCAGGTGCTAGTGCAACTACTGCTACAAAATCTTCAGCTTCAAGATTGGATCTCAGTTGCATCCCAATTGTTGCTGGGGTCATTTCTAGTGTTTTGTTTTTCCTTTAATTTGTTCTCTGTCCGGTAGATACTAGTATAAGTACATATCGTTTCATTTTCATTTCGCCATGTACTTTTTGAAATTTAACTACTCGAAATTCTTTTTAATTTGATTGATGATTTGTAACATTTAATATGCAATTGGGGATACTAGTTTGGCCCAGGTACAGCAATCGTATTCACCTGTCTAAAGCCCGGGAAAGGGATACAGGTGATCAAAGTCATCAGTAGTCTATAGAGTGAGTCTAATGCATTCACGAACCATAGTATAAATCTAACAGTTTACCCTGTTCACGACGAATCATAGCGCTAATGTGGTCATTAAGCTTACGCTCAGACAACCAAAAATTCAGGATCGAAATGAATAATTTGGATTAGATTTAATTTGTAAGAACAAGGTCAAGTGCTTTTTGTTCATTCGAAATCATAATTAACGTAAACGCCTGTACTAAATTTGGCTTACAAGATTGATCCCTCTTGGGAAAATCGGGGTGAACTTTCCATCGGACATTGAAACGGGAAGGGGATTGGTCATGCAACCGAATAGCTAGTGACCAACTGAGACAGTGATTCGTCACTTTTCATTGGCCGGAAGCTTCTCGGTTTTTGGTGGATGTGAATTGGGAAGGTTTGCGCTTTTCTATTTTTTGACCTGCCGTAATGTCCATCGGTCTAGATTGAATGTGCGACTCCTGTGGCAAGATGAATGTGCCATAGCTCAATAAAGTAAAAATAAAAACTAGATAGTATAAACGTTCTATCGTGAGCATTCCATTTTATTGCATTCTGTGTAATCAAAGAACTCGCCTAATATGCTTTTCAAAAGTCTTTCCATTTTAATCGCCCTTTTACTCAAGGTCCAATTAGTGTCAGCAGCAGAAACCAACTTCCTATTCAACAATGCCACCTGCGTCAATCCAACAGGCTATACCAGTTGTCTCAACACCCTCGAATACGACTATCAATATTGCAGTACCAACCTCTGTCCCAACGGTGATCCACAATATGAATTATGTCAATCCCAATGTTCCTGTATCTACAACGGTAACCTTATGGCCTGTATTCTGCAAGATTGTTGGAATCTAGCTTCATCTTGCGCTTATCAGCAATTGGTTGCTGATTCCATCCATACCTGTTCACAGAATTTCGGTGTTTACGCACCTCCAGGATTCATTCAATATTATCCAGCTGGTCAGGGTTGTAATTGTTGGATGGGTGGGGCTTGGGGGGTCATGAATGAGTTTAGTAATTTGGTTGCTGGTTGTAGAAAGCCTTCCGATCCTCTATCTCTCAGTGTTGAATGTGATATCTGCGCGGCTTCAGGTGATCTGTCAATGTGAGTGGTTTAGATTTACCACATTAGAGAATGGAGATTAACAAGGCACCCTTTCTTAATTCCATCCCTATCCACTGGCAATAGTCTTCCCCAACTTTGTCCCGGTATCAATCAATACGAATTAAGTGATGGATTGAGTGCCATTCAATCTGGTCAAAGTTCATTCCTAGCAGGAGGAACCGGTATTCAATCAACACTAGCCACGATCCAATGTACCGCCAGTCCCGTGTCGTTCCCAGTCTTAACACTCTCAGGAACAAGTACAGTCAAATACTATTCTGCACTAAACCAAATCCCGACTGGTACAGCAACAGCTTCTGACACGGGAACTCTCCCGACACCACTTTACACGGCGACTACATGGGCATTTTTGGAGGGAGCGAGTAAAATTAACATCTCCCCGATTAGTCAAGGTGCAGTCGCTTCTGTTCCTTTCGTTTCCAGCAAACCAGCTTCTTTATCACTTCTCAGTAATTCTGCTTCGATTACTACCACAACTCCAGCTGCTTCTAGGGTTACTACTACGTCAAATCAACCTGCCGTCACTGGTTCTACAAACTCTACAAGTTCTACTTCTGCTCCCAAATCAGCTGGTGTGATAACAACAGACTCTTCACTCATTGTTATCTTCGGTTCAGTGATCGCTGGAATAGTCTTCGTTCTTCTTTAGACGGATTTAGGGTCGTGCGGTGTGGGTTGATGCATGGGGTAATTTCGTTCGTCGGTTGATACTGTCCCTTATAATTTGATGTAGACATTGCATTGATGCAGGGTTGATGTAGTACTTGAGCGTCATATGTTTTGGGAATAGTTTTGATAGTCGTACTTGAAAATCCAGTTGTACGCGGCACAAACAGAAGTACAGGTACGTGTAAGTTGAATACATGCAATGCCACATCCAACCCACGCCACAAAACCACGCACCCCTCGGCATTATCCCATCCAACCACAAACGAAACTCCGCCACGTGCTCCCCACCACCTTACTAAATTTCAATTTCTTCATTGTCTTGTCTTCTTCTCAAAAATAAAAGCGCCGTTTTGCAGATATAAATTCAAAGTTTAACCAACCACTAAATATTGAATACTGTAGACATAATGGTGCGTACTCAGACCCAGATGGTGGTGGTGACGAGGGGATGTATGCTGACATGACCTCCCTCCTTTCTTCAATTTTGAATTGACGTTCATTCCTTAACGATTTTGATTGATTCACTCTGACCTATTGGCTTCGTTCGCTACGCTCACTCAATCACATAACCACGCTCGCTCTCTCCGGTCGCTCGCGTAGCCCAAAGCAACCCAACCCAAAGCCACCGCCGGAAAACCCCTCCACAAATTCTACGTCGACTACTCAGTCCCAGCTTCCGACAACGTTTTCGACCCAGCTGCGTTCGAGAAATTCTTGCACGACCGTATCAAGGTTGATGGGAAGACTGGTCAATTCGGTGATGTTATTAACATTGCCAAGGAGGGTGGGTCACCAATAGCTGATCATTTCCTTTGATTCGTGAACTGACTCTTTCTAGGTAACAAACTCCTTTTGACCTCTTCCATCCCATTCTCCAAGAGATACCTTAAAGTGAGTCATTGTTCTTCTCAGCTGTCGAGATATCTTCATTCGATGGACACCAGCTATACGTCCACAACACTGACTTGCATCACAGTACCTAACCAAGAAACACTTGAAGAAAAACTCTTTCGAGAATTTCCTCCGGTAAGTCGAGGTGTGGTGTGGTACGAAGTCGTTGACTAGGTCTGCTGTTGTACCGTTCTGTTTGAGAATGAACAGCAGACTGAAGCTCGGTTCATACCAGACCATCCTGAACTTTGCAAATCATTTACTGACAACACTCCCAGTGTCGTCGCTACCTCCAAAGACACCTACTCTCTTAGATACTTCAAGGTTGACCAAGATGAGGCTGAGGATGATGAGTAGATTATTCGTTTGGATAGATCTAGTGGATAGCGGTTTGCTTTGATGCATTGACTGCGTTCTTATTTCATCCATTTGCATGAGCAATAACATACATCATCTAAAAACAATACCTATTTTACACGCCTACTTATATATCATTTCGTGACCACCCATTCAGCTATAATACATCTCTACCAACATCCACCCAATCCCTCGAACGTACTAATCCATGTCCCGCATGAACCCCAAATCCATCTCGAAATCCCAAGCCCCTCCAACATCAAATTTATCCTCCAAACCATTGAACTCAGGCGCGGCGATATCTACATCGAAAGCCAACACACCTGAAGTCCAATTGGTGACTGTACTATCTTGTTCTGACGGTTTTTTAGATGTATTGGATTGGTCGAAATATGATCCGGTTGAGGAGTAGGAGCTTGCTGATGTGGTTGAGTTATTACCGCTGCCGCTACCGCATGAGGATGGTGTGGTTGAACCTGAGATTGAACCTTCGAATTCCGATTCCATTTGTTTGGGTGATTCGACGTATTCGAATGTAAGATATGTTTCCTCTGGTTTCTCAACTTCATCATCCATCTTAACCTCGGCACTGGTGTCGGAACCAGTGCCAGTTCCAGAACCAGCGCCAGAAGTAGCACCCAAATCCATCGATCCAGCTTCAGCTTCGGCTTCAGCGAACAACCCCTCCAAACCCTCAACAGAAGATAACGATTCCAACAACTCCGAGAACCCCTGATCAGGCAAAATCCCATCTAAATCAAACAACCCGTGCAAACTCCAATCCTCCACCTCCGGTGAAATGGATAGTTGTCGATGAGGATCGAATTCCGGTGTCGGGGAATGGGTATCATACCTAATAGGTTCGGTGAAGGTTATCTCTGATAGATTGAGGTTGAAAGATGAGTTTAACGGTGTTGGGGGTGTGAAATTGAAAATTGGTTGGAAAGTTTGTTGGTTCCTTTGGATTATTTCTTGTTTTGAAAGATGGAGATCGAGGGGTGACATGAATCCTCCTGTTGGGGGGAGGGAATCTGTTGAGGAGACGGTATCGGAAGATGAGGTTGAGTATGATGGTGAGGGACGCCTTTCTTTGCGTTTTGGGAGAGATTTGAATTCTCGCGGTGAATCGTCGGTGGGTTGCACGGTAGCTCGTTTTGGAAGTGCTGAAATGACTCGACGAGGATCTGGGACCGGTAGAGTAACTCTACCCTCCAAAACCGAATTCGAGAAGATCCTACGTTCCTTCTTGACTTTTCTATTACGACGATTTTGGAACTACAGCAAGAAGTTAGCGATGTGCCACATTGTGGCGAAAAGACAAAAAGACTATTTGGAACGGGATGAAACACAACTACGTAGCAGGGAGGGATCCGTGCTGATCGTGTGAAAAGTGGAGACGGAGAACAAAAAGAAATTTACAGGGTTAGGGGGGTGGGGGCACGTGCGGTCTGTGCGAAACGAAAAAGCTTTTTGTTCGTTGGGAAGAGGTGGATTGGTGGTTGAAAGCGATTTCAAGAGGGGGTTGGGTGGCGAGCGGGGTGGGTGTGGTGATGAGAATGGGTATGAGAATGAAGGATGTATAAATAGAGGGAGAAAATTGAGAAGAAAAGGAGTGATTTAGGGGAGACGACGTACCCATGTTCTGACCTGTGAAGTGTCAGTTTTCGAACTTTATACGTTGATTCATGCATGGAAATATCGATTTGACTTACCTGTTGATGTGTTAGACCTGTTTCTCTGGCTAAGATTGAACATTCTGCGGCGGTGAGGGTGGTACGGTGATTGAATGCTCGTTGGAGGAGCTCGATTGAATGCTGATATCGTTAGAAATCGATCTGTCTTATGGGGCGAACTCACTTCTGAATGGGATGACCGACTATCTGCGTCGTCGAGTTGTGACAACTTTTCACAGAAGGATACGATGCGGTGTTCCGCTTTCTTGATGTGATAGATGTACATTGCTTCAAACACCTGACACAAGCGTTGCTCATGATGACAGTCTGATCCTCCTCCAACGTTGTCTAGGGAAAAGAAACGTTGACAAGTATCATGAAAGCGCAGCATGATTCGCTGTTTAAGACCTTCAACATAGCTATTTGAAGCCCTCTCAAATTCAGCCATCACAGTAAATGCTCGGCCCTTGGAGAAAGTGGGTAACCTCCATCTGGGATCTTCAAGACATGGAGAGAGACCAGTCGTTTGTAAGGGTTTGTTTTGAGAGTCGTCGTAAAATTTTTCGCAATATTCCTGTATTGCTGAAGAGGTTTGGATCAACTTGAGGAGGTCCTGAGAAGGGAGCATGATGTGGACTTATACGTTTAGAAGCAAGATGACAAGTAAAAATCAATTAGTAAGGATGGTGAGAACAAAAGGCTACGATCATGAAACGCGGGTGCATTGGTTGTCAGAGGTCTAAATTCTATCTTCCTCTTCTTGATTTTTCGTCTATTTACTTCTTCTCTTGTAACTAATTTATAGTCTGATTTATCATCGGTTATGTTCAAGTATGACATTCATTCGCAGACAGGTCTTCGAATGAAGATCACGGAGATCTACCAACACTTTCTACAAAACGCCCAGACGTCTGATGATGGTCTCCATAAAGTTGCTGTTCATCTAAGAAGTATCTCAGAAGAAGTGTCAAGGTTCAAAGACGATGGAATATTGGATGATACAACAGCTTTGATTGGATTGAGTGTATCAACGAATATGACCGTCATTGTTCGGTCATTGCTCGACGCCCAGGTGGAACAGGATACGAACATTGATCGATTGCTTCGTAATTTCGATTCGTTCACCATTGGTAAGTAAAGTGATTCATAAGTCACCAAGTCACCTTTTCGAGTCTCGAATTGTTATAGCGGCTCACTAACCTGTCGTTTAGGAGACACGTCGAGGCAGAAACGACCAGAGTCGGAGTGTGTGAGATTTGCCAAGCGATCTCGATACTCCCTCTCACCGGATTCGTCACCCTCACCACCCCCAGAATCATCATCTGATCAAAGCTCACCCTCAACACCGCACCAACCCCTAACTCCAATCTCCACCCCGTCGTCGAAATCATCTAAATCAATCCAATCTAACTTCAATCAAACAATATCACCTATGACACCATCAACTACCTCATTCACTTCATCAGCATCCTCACCATCAACAACCACCACCACCACCACCGCACCCAAACCCCCCAACAAGAACATAATCCCCGAAGACCCCCAACCCCTCCGCCTCTGGTTCCTCCAAAACCTAAGCTACCCCTTCCCAACCAGCACCGAAAAAGACCTCCTCTCAGCCGCCTCAGGTATCCCAAGGATCAAAGTGGAATCGGACTTGACTAACTGGAGACGACGTAGTGGTTGGACGGAGATTAAGGATTTGTATTGCGCTGGTGATCGACGGGGGATGGCTGATTTGATTGAGGGTGTGGAGAGGGGTTTGGAGGGGCGGGCAGAGGTTGTTGGGGCTGTTGGGAGGATGAGGGGGTATGTTGAGAAGCGGGAGGAGGAACGGGTTGGGGCTTGGGTTCAGGAGGTGGGTAATCCTTTTGTTATTGATTGAGATTTGTTGGAATTCGTTGTTCTTTGACTTGATTTTCGATTTTGATTTTCTTAATCTTGATGGTGATGGTCTTGATTTCGATATCACAATTCTTGTTTCTTCTTTTCGATCTTGATTTTAGTTGATGATTGATACTAACCCCTTTTAGGTTCTATCAACACCAATCGAGAACGAAGTAGTCACCCCACTCTCACACAAAACATCTCTCTCCTCAGTTAGCGTAGTCTCAGCCTCCCTCCCCTCAACGTCAACTACCAAACCCCAAATCGCATATTCCATCCCAACCCAAACCCGATCTTCCTCCTCAACGTCCAGATCAACCTCAGGATCTTCACACACAACAATAGACCTAACCCTCGGTGAACCATTCGTATTCAACCCCCCAAACCAGATGGTTCCCACTAAATCATTCACCCAACTCCAACAAGAAATCCAACTCGATTCAAGTTCCAAGAATAAATCGAAACGTCGAGCCCAATCTTCCAGTTCATCTAACAAAAAACCTCCAACCGCTAGCAGCGGCTCATTCATCTACACCCCGATCCAAGGTCCTACACAACAGAGTTATAGATATTCTTCACCACCTTATAACCCGAATTTACTTTATGGGACACCGGTTTATAGCCAACTTTGCCCTGTTTGGAATACTACCCAGGCTTTACCTGTTTTACCGCATTTAGGGATGGGGGGTAATGGGTTTAGTATTCCTGAGGGGTATCAGTTTGTCGCTCCTCGGTTGTGGTAGGGGCGTAAGAACCAACGCTGGCGTTGGTGGGTGAGGTGATTCTTGGTTATCATGTCGTTTTTTGAGGTTGTCTTGTTTGTTGTGATCAGTAGATTTAATTTCTTTTCCATTCGCCTTTCTCTTGTTTTGATAAAATTGTAATACACCTTATTCGTTTCTCTATTCATCTCTCTCCTTGACTTGATTAAACTTGTAAATAAATATATATGCAGTAACGAGTTGATTTCCTGAGATAAAAACCATACGCGAGGCTGGTAGGGTTCATAACTGCGATACCTTGACTACCTAACTACGATCAACTGCGGATCGTCTGTTCTTCACCTAATCAAACTGGAATGTTTCATGCGGATCTTTGACTGCGATGAGGTGGTGTTTGATAAGATTAGGGGGGAGTAGGTCTCATGCATAGATGTTATTGGACTGTATGGTTCCATTGTTCTCTGTTATGCTACCACTGAATTGAGTGCCACTCTTGCCTATTCCCGCTGTATACAGATTTGCTGTGCACGCGTTGGAATTGCTTGGCTCTCCCGCCTTGCAGTGTTGTTGTGCCACCAGATGACCTTAACAGGAGTCTTTTAACATCTACCATACAATCTACTCCTCCTACTTTAATATACATCTCTAACCAACACCACCCCTACACCAATGATAACCACCCCTTCACCCTCACCCAACTAAGCAGAACACGCCAATCCCCATGTTCAACAAGAAGAACAATAACACCAACACCACCAACACCAATAATAACACTGGATACGCATTCTCACAACCCAACACAGCTAACCAATCCTCTCATCAAATCATTAAACAAGAACGTGAAAATTTTTATCAACCTCTACCACCTCCTTCACCTAGTAGTACACCCACCCCAACTTCTTCTCAATTTAATCAAAACCAAAGTCAGAACAACAACCCATTCAGTGATAGGAATTATTCACGTACACCCAGTCCTGGAGTTACCGCGTCTACCACTCTTTTAAGTAATAATAATAATAATAACAACATGGCACCAAGTAGAAGTTATGGTCCTAATGCTAGAGGTGGAATGCCTGGTCGGGGTGATAGTCAATCGGCGTTGTTGGCTGATAGACAACAGGTGAGTGGGGTGTTTTGGTGTGATTCCATCTCAGATTTTATGCTCTGGTGTGTTTGTGAGGCGGGCGGTGTTAGCTCCCCCTCGATCTTGTGGAGCATTCGTACTTTCTCTTTGATTTGACTTTTCAGAGTATGATCATTTGGAAATTGCTCTCGTAAACAAAGGAAAGGTGTTTTCTCCTGTTTGTGATTACATCGCAGTCTGGGGTAGATAGACTTAAACTGCGATCGATGAGTCTAGTTTGGATTCTTGTTTATGTTTGAGTGTTATCTCCGGGTCCCCAGGTCTGCTACGGATCTCTTACTTATCCGTTTGGAGGGTATACGTTGGAAATCTTGATGAGATGATTCATACTTGATGGTGATCTAGTCAAGGAGGTTGAAACCCATCACCCAACGTGGTGGTACCTTTTCATTCCCAGTCCGTGCAAACATCACAACCACAACTTCTTTTTCTCCATCCATCTATTAAATCCAATATAATCATAATGTCCTATAATCCACCTCCCCTAACCTCCAAACCCCTCCCAGAAATAACACTAACCCACCCACAGCCCCCAGCAAGACGATACGGTCCAACAGCTTCCGCAGCACCTATCCCAGCCAACGCTACTTTGTTAGGTTCACCCGCTGGATCCGTCGTTTCGAGTGATAAGAATGCTTCTGGTTTTTCACAGGACGCTGCGTGGAGTTCTGGGATGGAGGGACTTAATCCGGAAGCTGATGATTATTTACATAATCCTGATCCTAAACGGGATAGACGGGTGGGTTTGGTTTCTTTGTTTTGCTGTGTTTTTTTTAGGTGATGGATGAGGTTCTTGATGGTGTTTTCACTTTTGATCTTCATCATCAGAACTATTTTACTTTTCCTTCTGTCCTCCCCATCCACCCCTCTCCCCTCACACTCATATTCAACTTCCGTTCTTATCCCAATACCCCCCTTTCGACTTTACCCTGATCACGTCCACGTTCACGTTTATCCTTACTAACATTGCCCAGAACGACCGCGGCGGTACAATCTTCACAGCAAGAGGATTCGCCAACATCGGGTGTCTCTTCTTCCTAGCCCTAGCCATCATAACCCTCTTCGCCGGTTACCCAATCATCTCCCACTACACCGAAACATCGTTACAAACCAACGGAGCCTACAATCTCGGTGGTATCAATTCAACAGGTCAAGTTCCCAAGATCACCAATTTCGTATCGGTCATTGATCCTGATACGCCCAAATCTGCTTATACCAGAACGGGATTCGATAAACAACAATACACTTTGGCTTTCTCTGATGAATTTAATAAAGACGGGAGAACTTTTTACCCTGGTGATGATCCATACTGGACTGCTGTGTAGGTGAACTTTCCTTGTTAATTTTAATCCATACTAAAACCGTCATAGTGACCTACACTACTGGCCAACAGGAGATTTCGAATGGTACGATCCATCAGCTATAACCACCAAAAACGGTCACTTGGTCATAACAATGACCCAAGAACCCCTGCACGACCTAAATTTCAAATCAGGAATGCTCCAATCATGGAATCAAATGTGTTTCCAGTATTCGACCTACATCGAAGTCTCGGTCAGTTTACCGGGTAACAACATCCATGGTGGTTTCTGGCCTGGTGTTTGGATGATGGGGAATTTGGGACGTCCGGGTTATGGAGCTACGACCGATGGGACTTGGCCGTATACTTATGATAGTTGTGATTTGGGGACGCTGAAGAATCAGACGACGGCTGATGGGACGGGTCCGACCGCGGCACTTACTACTGGTGCTAATGGGGGTTCGATATCATAGTGAGTGTTGGGTCTTTGTTTGTGGGACAACTGTTACAATTTTTCATGGTGGTTGCACCGATCAATCGTTTGATCTGATTTTTGTCATTCCTTTGCTTTTTCTCTCCTACCACTTTCACCAAATGCTAGTACTAACAACACTCCAGCCTCCCCGGACAAAGAATGTCAGCCTGTACGTGTCCAGGCGAAGACCACGCAGGACCAGCTGTAACCTACGGTCGAGGAGTTCCAGAAATCGATGTCATCGAAGCCCAAATCCGAACAGACCTGTCCAGAGGTCAGGTTTCGCAATCAGCCCAAATCGCGCCGTTCGACGATTACTACCAATTCCAGAATGGGACCGCTTACGCTCAGATGATCAACACTGATTTAACTTATTGGAACACGTACTTGGGTGGTTATTACCAACAAGCTGCTAGTGCTTTGACTTATGTTCCTAATAACGTTTATACCGGTACTGGAGCTAATTTCAATACTTATGGTAAGTGGGGAGGCGGGAGGCTTTAGGTGCGGGTGGAAGGCTGATTTTGTTTGACGCAGGATTCGAATATTACGCCAACCCTAGTGCTAGATCTACGGGTCATATCACTTGGGTAGCCTCCGGTGTGGAATCTTGGACCATGTCGGCTACTTCTATAGGTCCAAATGCGAAGACCCAAGTTGGACAGAGATTAATAACGGAAGAGCCAATGGCGATGGTATGTCTCCACCCATTTCCATTCCATGTTTCATACTGATACAGAATTTAGATCATCAATTTCGGAATGTCAAACAATTTCCAAACTGTTGAATTCAACAACCTCGTTTGGCCAGCTACGATGTTAGTAGACTACGTCAGGGTGTATCAACGATCAGACGGGAAAATAGGTTGTAACCCCTCGGACAGACCTACGGCGGATTACATCGCTAACCACGCTAACGCTTATAACAATCCTAATTTGACCACTTGGGAGGCCGCGGGGTATACCACTCCAGTAGGTTCTTTTTTTCAGTTGATTAGGTGTCAAATGCTGATGAGAGTGTGCAGAAAAATTCTTTACTCGGTTGTTAGATTCTATACATTCCCACTTTATACCCCAAATTCTCATGACCATTTTCGTACACACGTCACGTCCATTTTGACTGGTTCCCTATTCCATATTCCATTTTCTGCTTTAGCTATTACTTAGTACTTATCACATTTTACCTCTTACCTCGAGGTTGTTCTTTGGATGTATGCATCGGACTTTTTGATTGCGTTGTGGTGGGGTGTTGCGGCATGATCTTTAGCCGGGTCTTAAAATAGATCTCAAAGTATGAATAAATCTAAGATACATGTAAAAGTCAACATTTAATAAAAGCACAGTTGTATTTCGTTCCCAATCACTCCAATTCAGAAAACCAAATTTGATCAAATCAGAATCGAGATCCCATGGAACTCCCAAGAAAACAAATCCCCCTAAACGTAACAGTAGAGAACTACCCAATCAAACCCAACGATCCATCTCTGAAATTCTTGTTTGAATATACGGGATTAACTTCCGAGGTTGAACTACGGGATCGAGCTGAGGAGGTTAGGGAGAAGGCTTGGAGTGTTTTTGGGTATCGATGTATTGAGAGATTCGGGTTTTTGGTGTATGCCCACTATCTTATAGGATTCGCTATCTTGCTGATACGATTTCGCTACAGGACTAAAGTCGATAAACAGGAGATTTATAATCATGTACTTGGGTTAGGTGATGATCCCACAGCTTTGTATCTGGATTTAGGCTGTTTTGGTAAGTCCCCAGTTCTCTTCACTCCAATGCACCACATTTTTTTTAAACATATATGTTCTCTCTATAAAGTTAGGAGACTGATTTGATCTCAACTTGTAGCTGGGACTGATGTTCGGAAATTGGTTTATGATGGTTGGTCAGAGGACCGAGTTTTTGGTTCAGATTTACGATCTGGTAAGAGAAGCTGCGGACGATCTTGACTACTTAACAATTTTTTGGGAAGTGATACTGACTTTGATAGATTGGATAAACATCGGTAACGAATTTTTCAAGAAACCAACAAAGATCCAATGGTCAATCGGTGACATCTTCTCTAAAGAATTTCTGGATCCCACTGAAGATGGGGGTGCTGAAGGGGGGTTAACCAAATACAAACACAAGTTCAGGGCCATCTCCACTTTCTCTTTCTTTCATCTATTCTCTGAGGACGATCAACTGGAATTGGCGTTTCGATTGCGGGCTTTGTTGAGTACGACAAATGGGAGTTGTGTTTATGGTAGTCATCAGGGGAGGGGTGTTAAAGGTCTGTTGAGTGGGGAAGGGAGGACTAGGGACATGTTCTGGCAGGTCTCTTTTATAACGTCTTGATGGATGTTTTTACTGATTGGTGCTTGTAGTCATAGTCCCGAATCGTTTGTTCATTTATGGGAACATCTGGTATTTCCTGCTACTCATGAACAATCAACGGGGTCTCAACCTTGGTCAAATGTCAAAGTTCAGGCTAAAGCTAGGTTGACTAAAGTTGATGGGAAGACTGGGATGATGGAATGGAGTGTTGTTGTGTTATAGGTCGTTTATTTTGGTTGTCTTTGATCTATACTGTATTCTGTACTTGACCCACTGTCTATACTCAATCGCACCCACAGTGATCATTCGAGGCACCATCAGCCAAAACCTCGATATCAACATCCACCATCCAAATATCCTTGTCCTGAACGTACCCCACCGGATTAGGCAGTCACCCCAAATGCCTTCACATAGAACAGTCGCCCTGCGTAAATCCATGAAACCTCCTGTCAAGCATCTTGAACCCTGGCAGATCTAGAAAATCAATCCAGGTACAACAACAATCTTACGGCATGAAGACCATCCAAAATGGCAAATCAAATCTTAAACTTTGTTGACCGACCTTCTATTTCTTATTTTTCTTTATTGTTCATGTAGGTAGTAGCCAGATGCTCGGTTGTCGGGAGAGTGAAATCGAAATCGAGAGATTTCGGCTTGATGGAATGAGTTCTCAACAAACAACGTTTTGACGCCTTCGATTGATGATCTGCTTCAATTGATTTTAAGCGTAACTTCTATTGTATTTATTCTTTGTATTGTTACATCGAGACCATCCTGGATTCAAGATCGATACGGTTGGAACTAGTACAGAAACCTTGAAGATCCAATTCAGTTATCGATCAACATGTCCTCAGCGGACGTTCAATCTTGTCTACAGAAGATTGAAATTGAGCATGTTCAGGAATTGACTGGTGTGGTATGTTTTCCATTGGTTTGGATCTTCTTTGTTGAGCTGATTGGATCTTAGACAGTTACTTCGCTACTGATAGTGAATGGTTTCAAGTTAAACGCAGAGGTTCAGTTCACTAATGCATCGTAGACAAATAGTGTCTCTTGTGTGATTCAAGCATTGGCGAGTGAGTGTCCCGGACCTGAGTTGTTTTGTGTTATTTCATTGTAACTGACTGTCTACCCTACCCACTCTTAGCTGGAAGCTGTTTGCAACAAGTAAATAATCTTCCCCCCCCTAGTTTCAAAACTGACTGTCCGCAACAGGTTCACACATACTTCACTCAACCCAAACGAGACACTCTCCTCGCTAGATGTGGCGTTATCTGGATTCTGGCTTGTTGTCTGATGCAAGTAGCTTTATGGAACTGGCTCAACATCTTCATCATCAACAATAGAGACAATTTCATCAGTATAACGATGATCGATTGGGTAGGAGTCTACCCTTACACTGTATGAGGCTTGCTTGAAAAGCTGATCAATCGATGTTACAGTTTTCAGTCCATCTCAGCGTTTTACTGGGTCAATTCATCCAGTTTCCTGTTCTGCTGTTCTTCCTCAGAAGAGTTTACTATCTCTGGGACGGAAATCTCAAGATCTTATACTCTGGCGCAGCCATTACTGGACTATGTTTCGTTTTAAGTGTTACTTTTACTTAGGTGATCTGTTGGCTGATGTGAAATCCCTATATGGCAGTGCTGGAATTGGGATGTATGCCCCTTGGGGTCTTGGATTTATGACGGTTGATGATTTTTTCGCTGTTGGACCGGAATTTTTACGAATAAATGAAATTATATATCCTATAGGTGTAAGCTGTTTGGTCTGACTCTTCAGCGATCGTCATCTAACAGTCTCATAGTTGTCATCTATCATCTCTCAACTTAGTACGTGTTCACCTTTAACACTGAGCCAATCTTGACTCTCACTCACTATTGTACAGTCTCGACTTTACTGTTGTGTGTCCTAGTGGTTGTTGGTCTTTTGAGATATCGTAATGGTTTCTCGGAAATGGATGATGCCAGTACGTAGATGAGTACTTACTATAACAAACCCCTAACGATCTGTCAAAGTCTCACGTATAGCTTTTTTGTGTGGTGAATCACTGCTACCTGGAGTGGTTGTAACTGTACTTGTTTTGTTTGGAATATGTTTTGGTATCAGGGGAGTTTTGATGTAAGTCACAAGGTTTTGCTTTCTACTGCGTTGTTATTGATTACCGCATCAGAATTCGTGCTATGGGAAACACGGCTCCAGCTGCTTACGTTCATGCGTTGATGAGTTCTTTAGTATCGTGAGTATTAAGCTCTAAAGCTACGTTCAATCCTTATTCCATCGGTGTAGACGAGAACGAGTCCAGCGAATCTTACAAGCTGAACCCGTTCGACAACTGAATGGTGTGTTGTCTGGCACCGAGGCTCTTTCTGGAGAGATACAAGACAAAACATTAAGGAATTCCCAACAACAACATTCCTCCATAAAGAGGTTTTTCGCTTCGATCTCTATCGATGGATCGACAAGTGAAAGTCGAGGTCAGCAATCGTCGACCTATATCGCTCCTCACTCCGGGAAGGACAAAGATATTGCACCCGACCAAACTCTGGATGATGATCACAAAGACTTACACGTAATGACTGCCACTGGAGATCTCCACGTCGTTGATGAAAATGATAGTAGGACACCGTCGGAATATGGTCTCGAAGATTTTTTGTCGGGTTGACCGGTCTCTTTGTCATTAGCTCTGTATCTTTCATTCTGCATCATCTGATATTTGATGTTTTCGTCCAATTGCCGATATAACAAACATCGAAGATATCATTTCCGCTTAACTACAAAATCTACCTCCTCGTTACCCCTTCCTCCTTCTAAAACTCAGGCCATCATTGTGAGCTACTACCGTTGGTCTGAATCTCAACATTCAGACCGTCCTGCAACATTATTTGTTGGACCATTTTCATCGCTTCCAAAACACCTTCATCCTGACTCTCTGTGACCAACGTGAATACTCCCTTTCCCTTTCCACTGGAACCATCCGTCTTATCATCAACCTCTTGTAATAACGAACTCAACTTCCCAACCCACCCTCGAGGATCACTTCCAACCTCTGACATAATCCTTTCATGATATTGAGTAACAATAGCGCCGTTCATCTCACGGAGTTTTAAACGACTCCAAACTTCTTTCATAGCGTCGACTTGAGACTTTAAACAGCTTTCGAATCCTGAATCAGTGTTTTTGAGAAGTTTTTTGATATCGATATCTTTTGAGAGGTGACTGTTGACAATCTCGTGGATCGCGGTGAAGGTATACTGTTTTCCCGCGAGACTGTTCTCTAGCTCAAAGTCATTGATACCCATACTCTGCTGTTCGGCCTTTTCACGAGTAAGATAGACTCTGGTGACGTCTTTGATTATCTCTTGGTGGTTGAACGGGACCTTTTGTTTACCTTTATTATTCTTCTTGATCTTGACATCTTTTTGTATGGAATCTGAACCAAGTCAGCTTCAGCGACTTGTGCTTATATTCTTGTCTTTGAGCGACACCTCAGAACACTTACCGTCGTCGTTCAAGGAATACAATTGACGCATCACCATCCAGACACGACTCTTGGCCTCGTCGATGATGGCACTGTCGGGAACTGTGTTACTACCTTTCCCCATAGGAAAAGACCATTTTTGTCGTTGAGTGGTCGATCCATCATCACTACTTCTAAGAGTGGCTTCTTTCATAAATCTCGCAGTTTGCCGATCTGTAGAAGTGAATTGGTACATGATTTTTGAGTAATGTTGAGTGAGTCTACAGTGGGGAATCAAGTGTTGGAGAAAAGTGGAAGTAAAAGAGGAAAGAAGGAATAAAGACATAGGACGAGTCACAACTCAGCGCTCCACAGTATTTGCATCAAAGAAGTCCTTTGGCTTCGTGCACGACTTTTCTCCGTTCGAAGGCTTCAGATTCTCGTTTTATTGGAAGTGACTCTAAATTATCGGGTTTTGAGTTTCGGTAAATCTACTCTGGAAAATAACATCCACTTCCTTCGGCTGAACTTGCAACAACTCGTCCTCAATACTTGCTTGTGAACCTCCTCATTGTGCATCTTGAGTCTAACGTTGCTGTAGCGACCACGGGCTACAGGATATCTAGGAAATCGGGAAAATCAGTGATAAGACTTAAAGTCTTGCTAGATTGTAGAGTAGCTGCTCCACGTAACGGCTCCACCTCTTGTCAACTTCAAAAGAAGCCGTGTGTCCAGCTCATCAAGTAAAACCCGCCTTGAAGTTTCGGGTATTATGCGGAGTACAGCATGGAAGTCATTTGTAAATTAGGTCTGTGAATGACCAAGTCAAGACACCATAAAATTCATTATTTACGAGACACATGACTACTGTATGTAAAGCCTACAGTATTAACGCAACATTCTTCTATCGGTAAGATTGGGGAATTTGGATTCAACCTCGGCATCACTTTCGTCACTTTCGCTTTGTGAACCTTGATCCGTCGCCTCTTTACTCAGAGTTGTTGTCTCCTCTTTTTCTTTACCTTTGGATGTACCTTCACCAAAATCCTCAGACTCAGTCTCCTCGGCTCTTTGGGTCGCGTAGCCCCCTTTGGATCTTTGGTAACCCCACCATGTATCAACCCATCCTCGCTTATTGCCCCAATTTTGATCTATAACTATAGAAGCGATGGTCGTATGGAGATGTGTGACCGGGATATCTGGTAGCTTCCAGTGCTCCCAAACCTTATGGAGGGACTGAATCTGAACTTCTAAACATTTATCGAAGGTATTCGCTCTTTCCAGAAGCCTTCTGTCAAGCGGCTTGCCGAGATACGTTTGGGTAACATCGTGAACGGAAGTGAGTCTGAGAGTTTGACCTTCAAGGGTATTGATGAAGGCTTCTGTAAGATTTCGACCGCCAAACGTTTCATTGTATCGGGATACTGAATAACGACCGATCATGGTTAGTAGAGATTCACTGGTGTTGCCGTGGGCTTTGACTCTGAATTCGTCTGGTAAGATTAGCAGCCGTGAGTTTATCTTGTTCCGTAACTGGGGTATCTGGGAGGTGACAGAATTCCCAGACCTTTTTTAGCGACTCAATTTGAACTTTTAAACATTGATCAAAGGTGTTCTCTTTTTCGAGAAGTTTTCTGTCGAGTGGTTTGCCGAGAAACGTTTGAACAATGTCTTGATGGGCGGTGTAATGGAGGGTTTGACCCTCAATGGTGTTTACAAAGTCTTGTGTGAGAATTCGACCTTTGATCAAATCTTTACATCTGGAAGCTGCATAGCGACCAATCATGACTAGTAGCGGTTGCTCGGTGTTCTTGTTGTCTTTGACGGAAACTTCATAGGTTGAGAAATCTTTTTTGGATTAGTTGTCTAGAAAAAATGAAGTGGATAACTCACTTGCTTCTGTCAAACTGTACAGTTGACAAAAAGTCATCCATGAACTATTTTCAACTGCTCTGTCATAAGTTTCGACATCATTTACGATTTTTGAAATTGGTTCTGAACCCCTGGGGAAGGACTTTGGTTTAGTCGACAAGGTGGAAAGGAAGTCTGCTACGGATAGTGCAGCTGTGTCTTCATGCAGGTGTCTTTTGGCGTTTTTACGATCGAGTTTGCCCATATTCGTTTGTGGTGTGTGTTTGTTGATGATAGAACTGTTTAAGAAATATGCAGTTATTAGAAAGAAAGAGAGGGAAAGAATGAGGAAGGGGGGTTATTACTTTCCCTTGGAATATTCTTTCACATTCAGCGTTGCCTTCTCTCGAAGTCGCAGAAAGGATCTCCAATGTCTTCAGAAGGCCTTTGCTCCACTTTCTTGAAAGGGCCTTCAGATTTTCAGATCAAGTTTTGCTGTAATGATCGTGCTCGACAGAATTTCACATCTTTAGGGAATATTGACGAGAGTATCATTGTTACATAGGGGAACAAAGAATGTTTCCTCGTCAACTTCACTTGATCATATTAGATTTACTGGGGCTGGCACTGAAAATATAAATGCGGTGTTTCATATTTCAATCTCGTCATCGGGTATCAATATTGGAACTACCTTCTTCGACATGTCCCTTCCTCCGTCACCAATCAAAACTGCTTTTTCACCACCCACTTTAATCCCTACTTACCATAATGAGAACAGTGTCCCTAAGACTGACCCACCTACAACTCTCCGATCTTGATTTATTGACCAAACTTTTCCAAAGTCTTTCTCTGACGTCGTGTTCATAAGTCGCTTCTTTTACAAAATCAGAAAGATATTCCAACGCTTGAATTTGACCGTTCATGGCGTTCTCGTGACTTTGGACGGTTTGTAAGATGGTAGATTCGAACAGATATCCTTCTGAACAACAGTGTTGTACCGCCGCACAAATTGATTGAATGAACTTCTTACTACCATCTACAGTATCTACCCATTCTTCTAGAGGTTGGCTGAAATCCCCAGGTGTGCCTTTGAGATCGTACAACAACCCAGAATGAAGTCGAATGACTTGGTCGACATCGCTGTCTTTGGTAGGGATGACATCTAGATAGCAGTTCCTGTAAGTTTTATCTGAAGAAGACCTGATTGTGTGTACTTACTATTCGCAGGGAGTCGATATGTTCTGCAAATTAGTCTAACTGTGTCCGCTCTGGATTTGAGCAGCGTCTCAGCATCCATTTCAGGACAGATGATCTCCGAACGAATAGCTATACCAAGATCATTTGTGATATGAAGTGTACTTTTTCCTACAGGTAAACCTAAAAATGTTGACATGATAATCGTTGTTCGTAGTGATTGAAGGTTGAAGAGTGCAACTGAGAAATCGGAAGGGAAAGCTTCACATTCAGATATTGAACGTGCACACCACAAAGAGACGCCTTCGATAGAAGAATGTATGCTTCCTGTCCTCAACATATCTTCTCTTTGGCCGACGACTTTGCATTCTACTTTAGTTAGGAGGATGATAAGATCGGAAGAAGGCTCAAAGTAAAAGTGGCGAGCCACTTTTGATTTATATTAAGCTATTTATTCAGTCCCCCCATTCAGTCGCGTGGAGTTGACACGTCTAAATGCATTCAATTCAAATCAACAAAAATAGACTCAATTCGCTTGAAAAATACAACAAAATACATCATAAAATCATTCATTTCAGCAGCATTTACTGGGTAGAATCGTCAAGGATAGCAGTAACTTCATCTCGGACAGAAAAAAATTCACTCAGATAGCTCTTTCAGAGCATCTCGAGGCTCAAACCATCAACTGCGGACACAGCCTCCTATCCAACCATGCCATCCCTCTCCCCTCCCCCTGCAGCTGGTCTGACAGCTCGACGTAGTCCTGCAGCTCAACCAGCATCCCTCCCATCAGCTCCTCAAGTTAGCAAGATAACAGCGGAAGCCGACGCTGACGCAAAACTACGAGAACGTGATCCGTCAACTTGGCCATCTAGGTCTGGACCTGCTTTCGGTGGACGAAGAAGAGCTAACAGAGCTGGGACGATAGTTGGATTGAAGAAACGAGAATGGGTGATATTATCCGCTATTTCGTTACTAGGTTTCTTTGTGAGGTTCCACCACATCAGTCATCCTACTAGCGTTGTGTAAGCAGCATTCCTTTGTCAAATGTGCTGGAGCTGATCGTTGATTTAGCTTCGATGAAGTACATTTCGGTGGTTTCGCTTCTAAATATCTCAAACACAAATTCTTCATGGATGTACATCCTCCGTTGGCGAAGATGCTGATTACTCTGTCAGCTTGGATAGGTGGATTTGATGGTAATTTTGATTTCAAGGATATTGGAAAGTGAGTGAATTCTTCCATTGTGAACGTATGTCTGACTTGGAAAAGGGATTACATCGAGCCTGCTGTGCCTTACATCACCATGAGAGCCTTTCCTGCTCTCCTTGGTCTGGCTTTGATTCCATTAACATTCCTCACACTCATTGCTCTTCGACTATCTCTTTCTGCCGCTTTACTCGGAGCTTTGCTTGTCACCTTTGAAAACGGTCTCATCACCCAGTCAAGACTCATCCTTCTCGACTCTTTCTTATTATTCTTCACCGCTCTTACTACATATTTCTGGGTCAGATTCTCCAATGACGACTCTGAAGGACTTGCATTCACCAAGACATGGTGGACAAATCTTACATTGACAGGTTTGAGCTTGGGTGCAGTGGTTAGTTGTAAATGGGTTGGGTTGTTCACAATCGCGGCTGTCGGTTTAGGAACACTTCGACAACTTTGGTTACTGTTGGGAAACTTAAAGGTCACTCCTAGGATGTGGGCGAGACATTTTGCAGCTAGGACGTTGTGTTTGATTATAGTCCCAACTGTTTTCTACATGTTCATGTTCCAAATTCATTTCTGGATTCTGAATAGTTCTGGAGAAGGTGACGGATTCATGAGTTCAGAGTTTCAACATACTCTTTCAGGTCATGGCATGGAAGATACATTGGCTGGTGGGTTTGGTAAATTGCCTCAGCTGATATGATTAGATGTCGGTTTGGGTTCTCTCGTTTCTATCCGTCATGTCCACACCCAAGGTGGCTATCTGCATTCTCATGGACACGCATACCCTGGCGGATCTTTGCGTAGGCTCTCTTTTCACGATCTCTGACGTTCCCTAACTCCGTTTTTAGAACAACAAATTACCCTTTATCCACACAAAGATGAAAACAACGTTTGGCGAATCACCAATGCTTCCGCTCCTGATGGACCAGTTTCGTATCCATGGGATGATCTACCATTCCAACATGTCATGACTGGAACTAAGATTCGTTTGGAACACGTCATTTCCAACAAGCGTTTACACAGTCACGACATTAGACCACCCGTCAGTGAAGTTGACTTCCAGAACGAAGTGTCAGGATACGGTTTCGATGGGTAAGCCGGACCTTGAGCGAGGTTAACGATGTTGTAGATTTGCCGGTGATGCTAATGACGATTTCGTCGTTGAGATCGACCGCAAAACCAGGGGTAGAGCAGATAAACAAGCCCGATACCATCTTCGTACTCTTCGATCGCAATTCAGACTTCGCCACGCTATGACCGGATGCTATTTGTTTTCCCACAAAGTCAAGCTTCCAGAATGGGGTTTCGAACAACAAGAAGTTACTTGTAACAAGAATCCAACCTGGGAGAACTCTTTGTGGTACATCGAAACCAACAGCCATCCTCAATGTAAGTTATGAATATCTCAGGGTACAATAACTGACATTCTTTCAGTACCACCCGATGCTGAAAAGGTCAATTATCAAAAACCAACATTCTTTGAAAAATTCTTCGAACTTCAAGCTGTCATGTGGCGAACCAACGCTGGTCTCACCGATAGACACGCTTATGACTCCAGACCAGGAAGTTGGCCAAGATTAAGACGTGGTATCAATTTCTGGGTCAAAGATCATAAACAAGTTTACTTGACTGGTAATCCTGTTATCTGGTGGTCTAGTAGTATGGCCGTTGTTCTTTACCTTGGAATGAGAGCACTTTTCATCTTGAGAGAGAAACGTGGATTCAGAGATTTATATCAACGTAAGTCTTTACTGATGCATGTGTGACTGACAAACCTAGCCAAAATCGCGTTCTACGACGAAGTGTGCGGGTACCTTGTCCTATCTTGGGCTCTACACTACCTCCCATTCTTCCTCATGCAACGTCAACTTTTCTTACATCATTACTTCCCAGCCTTGTACTTCGCTATTCTATGCTTCTGCGCTGTGTTCGACTACATCACTTCAGTTCTTCGGCCTCGTACCCGAATTCAGATTGGCGCTATGATCCTCATTTTGGCTATTTGGTCTTATGCATATTTCAGTCCCTTGGCTTACGGTGGTCAATGGACTCAAGCTAAATGTGAAAAGGCGAAATGGTTGAAAACTTGGGATTTCAGTTGGTGAGTGGGTTTATTGAGTGGTTGATAAAGAGACTGAAGTTCGGCAGTGCTGATTTCCATCAAAACATCGGTGATTACAATGGTTTTGTCCCTATCCTCAATGACAAGAATGATCTTTCTGCTACGACTGCTGCTGTACGTATCGTGTCACCTGTAGATATCTATAACTGACACGTGGATTCTAGGAGGAAGCACCTGTACCCATTCAGAACGTTTTCGAAGGCCTACAAGAAATACCCGAAGAGAAGACAATGGCACCAGTTGGACCCGCATACGAAGTACAGATGCTAGAATCTACAGAAGCAGGTCCAGAAGCTACTTTAGTGTCCGACGCCGAAATTCCAGAAGACACCAGAGCTCCCGTGGGATTAGACGCTGGTGCACCCCAAGTCACGGCTGAAGTAGAAGATGAAGGTGGATGGCACGGTGGTGCAGAGGATCAACAGGGGAAACGTGAAGATGAAGTCAAAGAGGAGAAAGCACCTATTGGAGCTAAAGTCGTCATCCAGGAGATGGAGTTGGATGATATCGCCAAGAAATTGGCCGAAGATGCTCTAAAAGCCGACGAAGATAGTTGAGAAGTCGATCGTAATTTATTTTACTTCCGAAAATGTCATTAAATATCTGTTGAGCTATCTACTTTTTCGTCTTCTACTGGAAGACATGTCGCTTCTGACATGATATGCACAGCAAGCAGAAGACAAAGGATGTGTGCGCACTTTGTCAGTGACTTTTCTTTCTCAACGATAAGCTACGTTGAGAATTAAGATAACTGAATACCTGTTAACTACTTTCACCCCCCATTTGCAAGTTTTTCACAAAAATGCCTAAATGGTCAAGTATTTTCGGTGGAAAAATCGAATTCAAAGATAAATCGAAGAGTCGTAAAAGTTCACCTTCCAGTCACAAGAGACGGGCAGAAAAAGATGTTAACAGTATACCCTCTGGATATGTTTACATCCCTTCGAGGTCATCATCTAGTCGTCCTGAATTGCATAGATCAACAACAAATGGTGGAGACACATACACCAGACGGTCACGTTCGCATTCAAACGACGGATATCTCGACGAGGCGGATAAACGCCATACTCGGGAAATGGTAGACAGAGTTCGTGGTAGGATCAACCACGAAAGAATCAACTTATCCCAACAACCATACCCAGCTGAGAGTAGTAGGGCTACCGCAAGTCGACGCTATTCCGAGTTTCAACATCCCCAGCCCACATATCGCTCACGGTCTATCAGGGAAAGCTCAAGTGATCATCCAACTCGTTCAAGAACTTATCCGTCTAGTTCAGAACCAGAGTATGATATAGTGGATGTAGGGCCGGAACAGAGATTTGCCAGGAATACGACACCTCGTATTGTTACTGTTGAACCTCGTAGTTCCAGGTCTTCAAGACAATATCCTCCGGAACGAGTTAACTTTTCTGATGATGATGATGATGATGATGATGATAATAATAAGAAGGAGGAGGAGTACGAGAACGTGAGGAAAAGGGATGACGAGAGGGATCGTATTCAGGTATTCGAAGATCATTCACCTGAACCGAGGAGTCGACGTGTTTCGCGACCTGCTTATGCTGAGGATGGAGTTGGTGATGATCATGATACTCATAGAACAATAAGAGAAAAGAAGAGGTGGCAAGAAAAGAGTGGAAGAAGGCAAATGCGAAGAGGTCGGTCCCATGAACGGTAATGGTTGATGGAAGTTTGATAAACCAATGTATATACTGTATGTTTGTAGGAAATTCTCTCTGAAATACAATGCCCTGTCACAACAAATCCTCATAAAGTATGAGCATGAGGATGAGGTGGAAGAGAGACTTTACTTGATACTCCGAAATGAGGCCTTCACCAAAGGAACATCTCCTTTGAAGTAATAGACACAATACCAACGTGGTGAATAGTGATGACAATGCAGGTTTCTAAATTCTGTTCTGCACAGTGGAACTTTTATTCTTCCGCAGTAATACTACAGTCATTTTCGTAATGGGCAAACGAGATTCAAAATCAGGAAAAACTACCGGGACAAGTTCTCGTTATCATTACGATGCAGAATCAGATTCCAGTGAAGCCGTGGTTTTGATTTCTATAGGTGATGATAATTCGAAGGCAACATCAAAATCTGAATTCAATGCTGAGAGCTATGTTCCGTCCGAATTTTATGGTTCTCCAGAGTGGGTCAATCAAAAAAAGCGTGAGGAGAGGGAGAAAAAAGAAAGAAAGAGAGCAAAGGAGAGGGAAGGGGTTGAGAGGGAGCTGAGAAGGAAGGCAGCAGAGAAAAGGCAAAAGGCGATGGAGAAGCAGGAGAGGAAGGAAGCGGCGGAGCGAGAAGCAGCGCAGAGGGAGATGGAAATCAGGGAGGCTGCAGAGTTGGAAAGGACAAGAAAGAGAGAAGCGAAGAAGGAGGCGGCTAGGAGGGAGGCAGAGAGACGAGAAGAAGCTGAGAGAAAGGCGGCTGAGAAGGAAGCAGCTAGAGAAGAAGCAGCTAGACTGAGAAGGGCTAGGAAAGAGGTACAAAGACAAGAAGAAGCTGAGCGGAAGACCGCACAGACAGAAGCGTCTAGATTAGAATCTACAGACAGGGAAAGAATAGCAGAAACAAGCAATTTTCGTCCTTCTCGACAAACATCTCAGCCACTCACATCCAAACCTGAACGGAGAAGACGACATCGAATGTCAAGTATTTACAGTTACGACGACGAAGACAGTGGTGATAAAGACAAGCAATCTTATCATGCAGGGAATGGTGATTCGAAAGACTCAAGTCATCGTAGTCATCGCAGATACAGACGACAGAACGAATACAATACTTCCGACGATGAGGAAACTAGAAATAACACCACAAAGAAATCGACTAGAGACAATCCCTCCTCATGTAAATCCAAATCGACAAAAATATCTCAGGTCTATGAAAGTGATCATTCAGAAGGTGGATTCACCCGCAAAGAAAAAGGTAAAGGTAAGGCACGGTACACAGGGAGCCCCCATGAATCCGAATCCTCTGGTGAAAATCAAAGTTCAGATAGCTCTCACAGAGATAGACATCGGGATCGTCGTCGTGAGCGTCGTCAAGAAAAAGATTCGTCTTCATCAAAGGGGAAATTTCTTAAAAAGTTCTCACGAAAGGTTTTTGGACAGTGAGGAATGGGTTTGGGATTCTTGTGTAGTTAATTTGCAATGTGGGCTATACGAGTGTATTTACAAATGTAGATGCTTTAGCAGGTACATGCATGGTTGGTAATTCTACAGACTACTTTTACGAAAGGGTCTTCAGCCACACTGCTCGCTGTTGTCAGGTCAATAAACTCTGGCGGATTCAGTTTCCTCATATAAAAGCTAGGCTTCATGAACGTGTCTAATATACTTCTGTCAATATCATTGTACTCGTAATGTATGCTAATACATCCCATGTCCTTTCAACACACAGAGAATCCTTTGATAAAGGATCATCATTGTGTGAAACGCCACTTCGCAGAAAACCGAATTTGATGTTGACGTAGACACTTTTCGCCTTTCATGAGAGGGAGACATACCTTTAGATATCTTCTATCATCTTCTAGATGCGTTTCAAACACTCAAAGGGACTCCCTTTGAGCAAGAAAACGGCGATCATCACACACACACAAGTTCGTTTCCGCACCGACAGCACATCCATCATCACTTCGCAAAAGGGATGAAGCATGATGTACGCTATCAGTCCCGTATTCGTGTCCTCAATTAAATGATTTCTGTCCTATATATGAGCTGAATACACATACTATTGATGGTATCCTCCTTCTATCATTTCTCACCAATGTCTACCTTTTACCCAGCTATCATGAAAACAAAGATGGTATACTTACTCGCTGCAATGCTCTTTCTCTGTTTACGAGCTACATTTGGGATCATCCTTCATGTCTTTCACTATGTACGACTTAGAATGGTACGTCGAGTTTAAACACCGTTCATCGCTGACTTTGACTTTCAGAAATTCTCGCAAACCCCGGGAATCCATTCGGTTTTCGAAGTCTACACCTCTATTCTCAGAGCCAAAGTACCAAACATCCCAATTATATGGCCGAGCTATAAATTCCATCTCAGAGACCCTTGGCAAAATAAGTTTTCTTTTTCGAGGGACTATATAGACTCACCGAGATGATAGAATTTGAAAACGCACAATCTGATTTGTTGGTGACGACCGATATTTTCAGCAGACTTCCTCGATTCATCGTGGCTTCACCGCAAACCATTGCTTATATCAGTTCCGATGTCAACTTGTTCCCGAAACCAACTGACTCGACTAGAACCCAAGCTATCAACATCTATGGACCGAATCTGGTCAGCGTATCAAGTCCTGTCTGGGAACGTTACCGAAAACTTGTTCAAGAGTGTTTCAATGAGAATGTCCTCGCTAATACCTGGAAAATCACCTCCGAGACTTTCAACATGCTTTGTGAAAGTGAACATCTCGCGCATGGAGGCCAGCTTGCTGATCTAATTTCAGCGATGGAAAGGGTATGTATTTATTTGTTACCTTTTTGACTTGTCTCAGGTCAGTTTACTCGTCCTTGGACGCTCGATATTTGGGGTTGAACTACCTTGGAAAGTGGAGTGGGCAGGCGAAGGGGAAAGTACGCATTCTTAAGATTGCACATACTAATGTTACAGTGACATTCAACGAATCTATACATGCGATGGATAAAGGTTTAATAGCTCAAGCAGTAATTCCAAGAGTAAGTGCAACTGATGTCTCAAGTTACTAACATTCATAGTGGATGCAATTCCTTCCAATCAAGAGGTAAGCAAGCTCTTATGCGCAATCTTACTGAAACACCAGTCTCCAAAAGCTGCGCGTTGACCGCGAAACGTTTCTGGCACACATGTTACGACTCCTTGAAGAGAAACGTGAATCAAATGTTCAACCAGAGGAACGAACAGACCTTCTTGGCGCCATGGTAACTCTAGCTCAGATTTCTGATTCCCAGGACGAGAAAGCGGTGTTTGAAGACCCCGAGTTGATCGCCAATACTTGTAAGCTCTTTGCTTGTATCGGATACATCCACTGACTGGATCCTCTTTGTAGTCACACTTCTACTGTAAGTAACTTCCGTTGTTGATCACGATTACTGCTTATCTACCTTTAGAGCCGGACGAGCCACAACAGGCTACACACTCTCTGCCGCTCTTGCCTATTTGGCTATCAACCCAGACTGGCAAGATAAAGTGTTCAACCAAATTCAAGAGGTCTGTGGGTCTGAGATTCCCAGTAAGTGTATCATACTTAAGTGAAGACTCGCTCTGACAGTCCTTCTAGCGTTCCAACATTCGTCAAAATTGACGTTATGTCTTGGCTCTGCACTCGAAGCTTTACGCCTCCATGAACCGGTCGTTTTTATCAAGAAAAGAGCTGCTGAAGACACCACAATTCCTTTCACTACCTGGTCTTCTGATGGTTACATCGATCGCAAAGTGCAATTTATCCCCAAAGGTGCAGAGATTGCGATAGATTTAACAGCAGCTCAGACCAATCCTTTCCACTGGGTCGATGCACACAAATTCGATCCTGGTCGTTACACGAAGATCGGTAGGGACGATCAACAAGCTGGATTCTGTGGTTTTTCACTCGGTCCGCGAAGATGTGTAGGTCGTCAATTGGCAGAAACAGAATTCACATGCTTCATTGCTTTGGTAGTTCAGAGGTACAAGATCTCACCTAGTGCTATGGGTTGTTCTGGCCAAAAAGTCAGGACTCCAGTCCTTCCAGAATGGGAGAAGAAATTTCAAGCGGCGACTGGTGTCTGGGGACTTACTCTCTCGAAACGTTGATGTAGAATATGTACTGCTGTGATGTTGTTGTTAGCCTTGGAGTCCTTGAAAAGCATTATTGTCTTAAGATCCATTTGCCACCAGGGTTTTCTCGTTGGGATTGAAAGAAAGCAGGGACAAATTACAGTGAAGGACCATCTAAAAAAAGTTCGTGGAGCAAACCACATTCGTCAAAACGTTCAAATGAAAATGGAAGGAGATCCTGATGACATGAAAAGAGCGAAGAAGTCAATCTATTCCGCCTTCCACGAAGATAGTTCTGGCAAAAACTTGCGAAGACCTTGAAAAACTCACAAGATAAGTTATCTTCTTCTCCATTCGAACTACACTCATCATCCAGTATGTCTGATAAACAAGATTCGGCAGATAACAACAACGAGCGTGATAGCGCCCCGAATGAAGGGATTACAAGTGGCGGGAGAACCAGACGTGGTGATAATGATAACAAAGGTCACCACAGGGAGGGAGGGGGTGGAGGTCACGACTCTAGAAGGAGAAGACGTCGGCGCCACGAAGGATGGAGAAGAGAAGACAACTAGAGAGTCAAAAATTCAAGACAACACCATCGACACGGATCACGTTCGAGACACACATCTTCATCGTTCCCCTCGTCATACGAGACATGCATCCGAAGGAACCACTGGTTCAACTCTCTTTGTAGATATCAGTCTAGGTGCTTGGTTATCAAAAAAAGCTCAAGAAAAGTATGAATCTTTCGCCGTCAGACTTAAAGCGGAGCAATCACCAGTCGATACACGTAGTTCCAAAAGCGAAGGTAGAAGTCACCGTCGTTCTCTAAACACAGAAGATACAAAACAGTCCGATCATCATATTGATCCAATCCGTCGCCTTCATTCAGAGCGTCATCGCCGACATCGTAAAACTACTGAGGAAGGTGGTTCTTCTCATCGTTCGAGACCTACGATTGAGTCCGAAGCCCCAGAGCAAGAGACGACTAAGCCAGAAGGACGACATCGATCATCTAAACACGGTTCACATCACCAAAGACATCGTTCCAGAGAAGGTCCTCGTAAGCATCGTACATCAGGGCATGGAAGTAAGGACCAGGGGAGCTCTAACGTAGAACCAGAAGTTGAAGAAGCAGAAGAGTGAGTGGCTGATTGCTATGTACTGTATGTACCTATTCGTTGCCGAAGACATGAAAAATGATGAGGGAAAGCCAGAATGTGCGTCAAGCATGTACTGTACAGTCCTGTAATTGACACAGCCATACCGGGGAAACAAAATTCATAGAAAGTCTTCTAAGTCGTGCTGAACAATACATTTTGGTCTTCTGAAGACGGTTATTCAGCTCCATTGGCACAAAGGACATCCTTTTTCCCGAATGACATTGCAATATAAAATGAAAGACATTCTGAATGACCTCTCCTTTCAACCACTGGAGATAACACTGAATGAACAGTTGAGATAATTTCTCTTATTCAAATTATCATTCTCCAATCGAGTATATATCAGATAACCAATAACAACATCCACTCCTCATAAACAACAACTCAGATGACCCCTCGAGACACTTCTGATGGTGACAGTAGAGATACTGAATCCAACCCAACCCCAGAAGAAATGCGTCAAAGACGATTGGACGCAATTGCCAAACAACAAGCTTATGTCACATCAGAGAACGACGACGACGACGCTGGTATCGAAACTGCAAAAGAAACTGCTACAGACGATATTTGGAGTGGGGGAGCCTCAACTTCACAAGAATTACCTAATCTTGGTGGTGGTGATTTCTGGATGCATTTTGATACAAAGGCTAAGAAGCAGAAAGATGAGGCTGAGGAAATCACTGATGAGCTGAGTACCAAAGAATCTGAAATGGGGGGTACGAACACTAGATCACGAGATACTGTGGAAGACACTCAAGAAGAAGGCTCGACCACTAAAAGTACCAGTGGGGGAACAAAGGAAAAGAAATCGGCCTCTTCAAAGAAGGATAATAAATCATCTCTGGCGGAGGAAAGTGGTAATCGAGTAGATGATGCGTTTATAGAACATTTCAAGAGGTCCAATACAATTCGATCAGAGGATAGCACGACTTCCAACTATCCTGCAAATTTATCCAAGGGTCAAAAATTCAAATTAACACCGGATGATGACGCAAGGGAATCGAAGGCTACGACATCCAGCAATCGACCCAAGTCTTCTTCTCACGATTATAAGGGTAAAGGACGTGAACCTACCCATAAGACAGATTCGAATGAAGAATCACATCACAGACATCGATCGCATCGCAGACATCGATCAGCAAGAGATTCCGACACCGAGAAGTCTCGACCAGATGGTGAAAGGGAAACCGTAGATAGCCGCAGGCGTCATGGTCATTGTTCGTCTCAATCAGAGGCAAAGAGTCAGAGAAATAAAGATGAAGCTGGGAACATAGAAGGGGATACTGTCGAAGGCTCAAACACTCAAAGATCCAAAGCGGGAACAGAGACTAAGAAGTCGGTCCCCCTGGAAAAGGATCCATCTCTCTTTAAAGATGTGGGGGAGATGGACGCTGTGTATGTAGCACGTGTTATGGCCAAAAGAGCTCGTCTAAAAGAAGAGAATCAGAAAACTGAGTCCGAGGATACAACATCCAACAATCGAACCAAATCATCGTCACACCGGCATGGTGATAAACACAGAACTAACCGTGAGGTCGATTCAACAAAAGGCTCGGATCATAGACATCGATCAACAAGAGATTACGATACTAAGAAGTATCGATCGGAGGATAGGAGTAGAACGGAGAAGAGTGATAGTCATCGCCATAACTCCAGACGAAACAGTGAGGCAGTTGACGATCCTCAACAAGAACCAAGCCATAGACACAGACGGGTTGAATCTAAAAACGAAAAGACAGAGCGAAAGGCTGGTGAAAAAGTTGATAAATGGTTTAATACATTTACTGAGGAGGAGGTAGCTCCAAAAAGAGGTCAAAGTTCTAAAGCTACTGGGGATTCGACTAAGGCTTCCAAAGTCACCGAAGATTCAGCAGGTGGTTCCGAAAGACCTGATTCTCGTTATCATCGAGACAAAGTTACCGAATATTCAGCAGGTGGTTCACGTCATTCTCCTCATCGTCGTCGTCGTCATCATCGTGATAGAGGTGGTGAGTCTATTTTACATTCTTAGTATATGAACATTCATTGAGAATATGCGCATTTCCAGAAAGAGATCCCAGTAAGCGTTCCGACAGTCAAAATCCCTCGGATAATGAGAAGAACTCAAGAAGAAGCAGGATGAGCAGAGACAGCAGGAGATCTGATGATAATGGAAGTAAAAAGAAAGTTTTCGGTATCTTCAGAAAATGATTTGGTATCATACAGTGGTAGTGTGTATACGTATGTGTATGAGGAATTTCTGAATCCAATGAGATGAGTAATGTGAAGTAGTTTGTACAAGTAGAACGCCACGAAAAACTCGCCACAAGAATTTTACTACGACCCGAAAATCCAAAGTCTCAATCCCTCACTCAACAACCAACCAAAAAATGAATCCAAAAATATAAATATTCCACATTCACCTCCCACCCCGTCATGCCAGATTTCTCATCCTCACAATACTGGTCCGAACGGTTCGAGCAAGAAACCGAATTTGAATGGTTAACCCCGTCCAATCGAATTTTACCTATAGTCGAGAAAGTTTTTAAGGATTGGGTTGAGGTTTCTTCGGATGATAGGACGACAGGGAGACAATGTAAAATCTTACATTTCGGTTGTGGAACTTCTAATCTCGGTATCGAGATCTATCATCATCTCACCTCTTACATCCAAAACCACAACTTGGAGATAGAGTTGAAAGTGATTGATTCGGATTACGTTTCTGATTCCCTCCTCTCGAATACCGATACAGAGAGGGTGATCCCGTTGATAAATCTAGATGTTCTATCTGATCCCATCGATTGGCAGATATCAGGTCTGGATGGGTTCGATCTGATAATCGATAAATCCACTACGGACGCTATCTCCTGTGGTCCCCTTATTGGGACGGTCGAACCAATAGAAATCCTTTGCAGAAATTTGATACAGTGTTCAAACACCTCTTCAACTTGGATCTGTATTTCTTATTCAGCCACTCGGTTCCCCACAAATCTTCAAACTGGATGGTCGGTACTGGAAAAACAACTTATCGCTACTACCCATCTACCATCTGGTCGGGCTGTTATTGAGAACGGCGTTGAGAGGGTGGTTTATGAACCCGAAACTGGGATTTGGTGTTATATCTTAAAGAAAAATTGAAGGTCATTGAGTGGAGTCGTTGTACATATACATTCTTTATCATACGTGTAAGATATTATACTTGATGTTCGTTCGTGCTTCTCTTCTTATGACTACGACTACGTCTAAATTTCACCCTTGATTTCAGGGGCAACGACAATAGTCTCCCCATCATCTTTCTCATGTATCTTCTCCCAACTTCCACCGAGATCACCGACGTAGATTGACATGACCGATTTGTTGTGTAGCCCTAACGCGATTTGTTGACCATCGTTGCGCCATGCGATTGATGTCTGTTCGATTTACTTAGTGAGTATTCATTCGTGGAACAGTTAGAGAACCTACCATCATCGGAGCTGTTCTTTGATTCTTACGCGATTCAAGTTCTTCAACTTCATATTCCTTCTTAATAGCTCCGGTCTACGTTGGATTAGTCAGGATCATAATTATAAAATAAGATTGGGACCCACCTCAACATCCCAGACTACAAACTTGCCATTCCACCCTCCAGCAGCTATCGCTCCCATCGAACCACCTCCAAAGTTGTATGGTGAAAACGCAATAGATCCAGTCCCACTTTCCAATCCTGATAACGTATGTAAACATTCACCGGTGGTTATTTCGAATAATTTGATCGTCGAATCTTGGCCACCACTGTGGTGTGTTAGTTTGGAGTACAATTTCAAGAAGACATGTACGTACGCTGCGAGTATCATTCTACCATCACGACATGCAGGACTCCATTCTAGACTGTTCATCCGTTTGTTATCACTGTCCGAAACGACATTCAATCGTCGTAAACAATGGTCGTTACCGGGTAACAACCCTTTCCCAGATCCATGGAAATAATCATCTGAACCGGCACCATTCCCATTACCGTTCACTTTGACCGGTGAGATAGATCTTGAATCTGAACCCCTATCAACGGGGTAGGAAGGTAATTTCCAAACCATACAATAACCGTCGTCACTGACTGAAGCTAATAATCTTTCTCGAACCGGTTGATGAGGTCGACTTGGTGACCATTGGATTTTAGTTACGTCATCTGTATGGCCTTTGAAAGTGAATCTTGGTCTTCTATCGTTTGTTCGATGAATGAAGATCGTATGGTCGTTTGATCCAGATGCGAAGACGTCGTTATCGAGCCAATCGACGTCGTTCACTTCGTCTACAAGAATTCAGTTAAACCTTTGTTTGTGAAGAATGATTGAACTCACTCGTATGTGCATCAAAAGAAGCTTTCAAAATTTGATTATAAGCAGGTCCTACATTCCATAAAGAAACGGTGAAGTTGTTTCTGGCTGCAAGTAATTGAGTCCCATTAGGACTGAATTTTAGTGCCGTTATAGCTCCACGACCATAAGACAGAATCCCCTGCAATTGCCCAGAAGGTGTAAACAATCTTCCAGTTCCGTCCACACAGGCTACGTAATATCAGTAAACAGATATCAAATTTGAGCAGGAGGTTGACTCACCCGTCGCTAAAAGACTTCCATCAGGTCGCCATGAGACTGTGGTGATCGCTCTTAAAGACGATTCGACACCTTTATGACTCATCGCCGTTGGTTTCGATCCTAATGTCAAAGCTCTTCCCGGTGTACTCTTGTCTTCGTGTAGATCCCATAACCTGACGAAATTATCGTTTGATCCTGAAGCTAATACGTCGATGTTTTTTGGATTCCATGCGAGACAGGTTACCTACGAGATTGTTAACCACAGTCTGTTGGTCTGGAATCGTTACATACGTTATCTTTGTGCTCGGTCCAAACTCCTATATCACCCTCTGGGACCCAATGTTCACTTGTCGGTCTGGCAGGTGGTTCCTCCACACCATCTTCTTCATCAGGTTCAACTTTCTCCTTCCCCTTTTCAGATTTATCTTCATCATCAACGGAATCCCTAAGTCCACTAGTATCATCTTCTTCAACATCAATTTCCATATTTTCAACAGGTTCGTTGTCGAGAGAATCAACATCCATAGACGTATCTTCATGTCTCAATTTACTCGAACTCGAAACTGCCGAATCGGAAATTCGGGCTCTCTTCTTTCGTTTCCCTTTGGCTAATGCTGTGTCGACTTCGAGATGTTTCGTGGGTGGTTTTGGTGACGATTTTGGAGATTGGGTTGGAGCTGGTGAATCTCTTGAGGAGGCTGGTGAAGATGTTCGAACTTTACGTTTGGCTATTCCGTTCAACGTTGGGTTCGGTAGTGGTTCAGATGGCGTTTGAGTGGCTACTGTTTTAGAAGATGATGGTGTGGGTTCCGAGGGTGTTTGTGTTGTCTTCGAAGAGGATGACTCGGTGGGTGTGATTGTGTTTGTTTTGGATGACGATGATACTGGTTCAGTTTGGATTTGAGCGGTCACAGTTTGAGGAGTTGGAACGACTTCAGAAGTTTTCGAAGGTCCCGCAACAGACGTCGGAGGTGGGAAGAGTTCAACTCTGTTTGTTGTGGGTGGAGGAGAGATTCGTAATGGTTTCGGAGGTGCTGGGTTGTTATCTGCAGAAGGGAATGATGGAGGACAAACATGGGGTATGAGAAGATGGAATGGGTTTGGACATGTTGGTGAATAAGGTTCCTAAGATTTGTCAGTTGAAATCAAAAACGAACAGCTTTGATTACAACTCACCCCACTGGCAGAGACATGACGTTCAATCTCCTCGAATCTCAAACCTTTATAAAGTTTCCTAACTAATTCACCACGCTCGATTCTACCTTCTGCTCTACCGAAACTATTCTGTAAAGGACTGTTATCACCTTTACCTGAAGGTCCGGGTGTACCTACACCGTTAGGTTTGGTTGAAGACGTCTGACGTGGATTCGCTGAGTAAGGGGAGGGATACGATGGATGGAAATGCTGAAATAAAGAGGTTGAGGCTAGATTCGATTCGTTCCTTAATGTGAAAGCTGTATGGGAGAAATTACTTTCTTCAAGATACTACGATAAAGGTGTTAGATTGGATTGACCAAACAAATCCAAAGGGATAAATCAAACTTACCAGATAGATAAGAATGTTGATCTCGACACTCGATAATTCGACGTGAGTTTCGACACTTTCATCAGTGTCTTCAGGTGATATATCGACCTCCATGACGTTTGGATCGTCGAGTGAAGAGACAGGCGGTGGGRTGGGAGGKAACATTTCCAGGAGAAATTGGTTGGTGTTTTTATAGATTTTGTCGATGAATTTTGATTTGTTTTCGAGGTAAAAAATGGGTCGTTGTCGAGGGCTACTCAAGGATGATCTACGCCTTTGTCTTTAGTGGTCAGAGGATGATATTTTTGATTGAGGAATGGTTTTAAAAGGAGAATAAAAGTGGTAGAATGGATGAAAATGATAAGAATGAATCGAGTACCACTGTGAGTGGAAAAGGCAATAACATTGCATATAACGCCGTAATACCGCAATGTGGCAACTCACACCATCAACGCGTTTTGAACCGCAGCGATGAGATGCTCACCTGCTTGTTGATTGTTTTTATCATTTCAATCTCATCTTTCATTTCAAACAATCATAGGAGACGACATAGCAGAGGAATCAACAACGACATAGACAACAACCCCTAGTCCAACCTCATCACCAACACCAAAGATGCCTCCAATCTCATTCCTCCCTTTCCTCCAAACAGTGCCCCTAGGAACTAGACTCTTAACAGCAACAGTCCTCATCTCTTCTCTAGCAGCTTTGTTTTTAGATAACTTGGCTAGAGAGAATTCTGCAATTCCAGGTCCACAGGGTACAGCGTTACCTTGGTTAGTGTTACGTCCTGGTGAAAGTTATTTCTATCCTTGGACTTTGGTCACTGCTGGGTTTGTTGAGTTGAATTTGGTTAATGTGAGTTCGATGGGTTTTGAGGTGGTTGTTCTTCTTTACTGGGCAGTGGTTTGGTGTTCTGAAGATTGGTTTTACGGGTGTGGAGAGGGGAGATTTTCAGCTTCATTGTCAACAAGCCTTGAACCGATCATCGATCTATCTCCGTTTCCATCTCCATCGTTTAATCTCTTTTTATCAACTCCCGAACCCAACTAACATCCCCAGCTCGCGATCTCATTAATATCAATCCCCCTAGCCGCAAGATATCTAGAACGTATCTGGGGACCCAGGGAACTCCTTCGATTCTCAATAATAGTGATAACAGGAAGTAACGTGATCGCCTTTGGTTTCAGTTGGTTAGTCTATCTAGCGACTGGTGCTGAGGATGCTTTGTGAGTTGCATTCCGATTTTAGTGGAATTTGAGTGTAGTGTTAATGTGTGATAGGTATGGTTTACCTTACCACGGTCTTTCTGGTCTTCAAGTTGGATTCTTGGTCGCTTTCACTCAACTTATTCCTGAACATCAGATTCAGCTTTTGGGTCGTTTGAAGATTAGAGTCAAGGTGGGTTATTTTTGTTCATGGATTGAGTTGGTTTGAACCCAATGTCTGAAGTGTGCGGGGATTTGATGGAATGGTCGATAGTTCTGAGAGAACCCCAAGTCAAATGACATCTTTGCGACTCTAAAGTCGAGTGATCTCTCAAAATTTGATTCGAGATAAGGATGGACGTAATCCCCAACCCCTTGCTACAACCCCTCCCCCATCGTCACAAAATCCACCACCACACCAGAACTAACACCAAAACCCAGAACCTCCCCGGCCTCCATCTCCTCATCTCCAACGTCCTAGTCCTCGTCCTAGGTCCCTCCCCCTTCATCCTGATCCAATTCGGTTTCTTCGTAGCTTGGGTTTATCTCCGTTTCTTCAAGCTCAGCGATAACGGGGAGATCAGGGGTGATAGATCGGAGACTTTTGCGTTCCAGTATTGGTTCCCTCCTCCAGTTCGGTGAGTTTGTGTTTGTATTGGGCGCTTGGCTTGAAGGGGAATAGTATTTTTCGCTGACTACGTTTACATCTATTTTATCCTATTCCCTATCTTCTATGTTTATACAACAATCCTAACCCCATCTACTTATAATCTACAATAAAAATCCTTTCCAAATCCCATCTCCATCTTTATCTGATCATCAAATCTAACCCAAACATCGATCTTCGTTCGAAAAACCACAGCCCATATATCTCCAAAGCAGGAAATTTCGTGTTCAAATACGCCGTTAAATTAGGATTGGTGCAACAATGGGATGAACCTAGTACAGGTGGAAGTGGGAATTACGCTAGTCTTCCCGGACCTGGTGGTAATCGTGCTGAAGCTGAGAGGAGACGGTGAGTGGTGGAAGTGGTGGTGTTGGTGGTTGGTTACTGATTCGTTATTTCTTCATTATCGTCACTCCTTTGTCTCGTCATCTATCCCAACATCACATCATCCTTCTTTCTACTCCATCCACTAACCCTATCCTAAACCCCTGTGCTCCCTTCCCACACCCTCGTGCTCACTTCGTTCACACCACTACACCCGTGTTCACTTCGTTCACACAGCGCTCTCGCCCTCAAAGCCCTAGACGCTCGATTAGCATCAACCGCCCCGGTTCCCCCCTCATCAACAACCACCGCACAACCAACAGGAACATCAGGAGTTGCAGGATCCGTTTCAGGATCTGGAATAGAGGGTGGAGTTGGGTCGGGTACTGCTGGTGCTGGTGCTGGGGTGGAGGCATTGGATGGTGACAAGGCTTAGTCTAGTTTGGGGATGGTAGACGTCGTGGTGGCGGGGTGGTATATACCAGATGTTGGTGTTGTTTGAGGGAGCAGATGATTCTTTGTGACGACTTATAAGTTATACTCAGTAAGATGAATTGTTATATGCGTGAGAATGGGAAGTGAAGGTATGTATGTAAGAGGTGAATACCAAGAAAGACACGTGTTCCTAGGAGTACGTACTCAACCTGACGTGTTCTGGGGATATACGAGGAAAAAAAAGTCCGAAGTCATACGGAGAATTGCGGGAATAGAGTTCTTGACATTATATACACTTTTGTTGGTGGTCGAGCTCATTGGTAAGTAGAGTACCCAGTAGTCCGTGTAAGTTGATCGTCCTGAAGGGATACCTGGGGATACCTGGACTGTATCATTTACGAGACAGCAACGTGAGGTCTTTATTCACTCCTTATACTTGTCACGAACAGACCTCAGTCCTGTCTCCAGGAATAGTTCACCCTTCTAGTCGATTTTGAGTTGATGTGGCTCATCTTCTCTTTGTACTGTAGAATTGGTCTATCGGGACACGACGAATAATGACACCGTTTGAAAGCTTTTTATCCCTTCTTTCATGTGTCATTTACCTTCTCTTGTTACATACATCCTTTGACCTGAGTTTTTGCTTTAGAAGACATATCGAGTTGATATAGCTTTTTTTTGTGAAGCGTGCTTTTCTTTCTATCCTCATTTCTGCCAGTAAAAGCCCCACGTCACATCACAAACATGTCCACACTTCGTATCGGAGAGAAATATTTCGCCACACCAGATAGAGATACGATGTTCAAGTATCTCTATCCAGATCATATCGATACCATCTCAGACCTTAAACCTATCCCTACCAAACATTCGGTCGAGAAAGCGACTTACGTCTCAATCGATCGTGAAATTCTTCTCACTTTCGTACCGACTGTATCTCGAACCACTTACCAATCAGAGCTTACCGTTTACTTCGAACCAGTTTTCAGCGGATATCAACCGTCAGTCAATCATCATTACTTGGTTATCGAGATCCCAAAAGACGAATGTACAACTATCGAAGGAATATCAGAAGCTCTCGTTCACGAAGAACATCAACTGGATGTTCCAAAGCGAACGGATACGGGGAGGGATAGAGCGACTTTTGATAGTCTTTGTTTACTCCAACAGACCTATTTCTCTCCCAGAAACTATCAAAGTTTGGATTACGAGTTTTCCCGTTTCGTCGCTGCGAGTGTTCATTCTTTCCACGGTGGGGAGAATAGTGAGTATTTAGATCGGTCTGAGTTCGAGAGATGGTTGGAAAGTGGTAAGGAGGAAGAGTAACTCCTTCCTTTCTTCGGAGTTCGTAATTTATAACTTATTGTTAGTTGGTTCTTGTATATAGTTTTGCTGTTGATATGGAATTGCTCTACTGGATGATATGGTTCTTGATCTATTGAATGCCTCTCACTGTTTGACAGACTCGTCGATCGGTATCACGAAGTTAGCTTATGAAGTTGAGTGAGGCGACCACGGTTGTAGACTGTATAAAATCACACGGAGAATTGCGGCAATTGAATATAAACTCCAAACAATGACGTGTAAATATTCGTTAGTAACATGATACGCGAGTTGCTGGATTGATTGTTAACTTGGAATAGGGAAGTGGAGAGTGGAAAGTGAGTGAAAAAGCGAGAATTAAGAAGAGGGGGGAACAATTGGGGGGAAGGGGGATCTAGCCACCACTGGGTTAAGATGGATTTAGAATAAAGATCACTTCAACATTCTTATTCATTACTTTCATTTCCATTCTCATCTAACCCCATACATCTCTCAACACCACCTTCATCAGCATAAGGTGGTGGTGTCCATTATCGTGATTGGTCCATTGGTCATTGGCCATTTAATCACTGCACTGAAACCCACTCCCAGTGGAGTCCGAGACCAGACCACTACGCAGCGATCGATTATTCATTCATCCATCTTACTTCTTATTCCCATTGCATACCATTCATTCTCATGTTCATGCATGTTCACTGGTAAGTCGACATCTTCGATGCATCCAACCTGACGAAATCGTAGATTGATCATTGTATTCGACTCACCTTGGCCTATTTATAACCTCCTTCAACCACAGGTATCCCCCTACCTCCCCATTTATTCCATTGTTATCTAGATCAATCACCATCACCATCATCAATTTCAACCTCACCCCCTCCACACCTGCCACTCCTTAACATGAGTTCACCTTCTCATTTGACTAGACAGGTGTCCGTGAATGGAAGTATCAGTCCAATGGTTAGACACCCAATTGCTCTAGAGGATGAACGTGATCGCGCTGTAAGTTTATGATCCACTTTCATGATAGGCTCACTAACCGACCCAACCTACTCAGCCTTCACCACCTCGTCCAACACCCTCCTCACGAATGGCTTTATCAGCTTTAGTCAATTCACCACCAAGATCTCCATCACCCAGACTCCCTACAGCCTATTCCTATCCCACGTCAACTGCCATCGCATCAAGTTCTACCACCAACTCATCACGTCGAATGCCATTACCCTACGACAGCGTTTACGATTCCCAAAGACGTTTCTCACCCGAAAAAACTTATATCGAGAGTACACCCCATAATCGACTCTATTCACCTGAAAAATCATACGAGGAATTGACGACTGGTTCGAATTCAGTTCGGACGCATCATCAACCTGGAATGAGGTATTCACCTGAAAAAGTCTTTGGTCATCATCACGATTCTACCAGACTTTTTTCTCCACGACCTGTTTTACCGTCACTTCGTCGAACACCTTCTTTCGAAGCTTTACCCCAACCACCTCATTTGGTTAGACAGGATTCGAGGGAACTTCATAATACCTCTGAATGGGTTTCGACTAGTTCTAGACCTTGGTCGAATGGGACTTCTGCTGCAGCTACGACTCATCCTAGACCTTTGGAAGTCGATTCTAGATATTTCATTAATGGAGTTAGGTACTCTAGAGTAGTTAGGTATGAAGATAATTTGAAAGAATGTGGGAACGAAGATATCTGGGAAGAGAAACTTGAGACTTATCAGACCAGACGTGAGAAGGAGGTTGAAGAGATTGAGAAATGGTTAGGCGACGTTGTGAGTGTGGTACCCTTTTTCACTTGACTTGATTTATTGACCTATCTAGCCCACTACCAACGGCAAAAAGAAACCCACTAAGAAAAATCCACTCCCCGTCGACACTGTCGAAGATTCAGATGATCCGACTCTTAAAAGAAAAAACGGAACCCCTGCTAAATCTGACGGTCCACCTGCTAAACGAAAATACGTTCGTAAATCTCAGCCCAGCTCTAATGTCACACCGGTTCCAGTTGTCAAGAAGGATTCTTTCAACATCGATGACGAGTTGTTAGGTCTAGCAGAAGGTGATGAACCTAGTTCACCTATTGTACCAACGTCCGAGGTATACGCAACATCCATCATGGGTGAAGATGAAGAGAAGGAAGTCCCATACGACAGGAATCTCGATACAGATCCTTCTGATCCTAACCCAATAATCTATCCATCTGGACTCCGACGTGAAGAAGTCATCAGACTAGTCTCCATCAACGACTTATCCAATCTATCCGAAGCAGACGTCAAAGCCGTCCAAGATGAAATGTGGTTAAGAGAGAAAGGCGATTCAGCACCTGCACCCAAGAAAGATGGTTCCCTACGTAAAAAACCTGGACCTTCGAAAGGTTGGAAAAAATTACGTGGGATCGAAGGTTCAGGCTCAGGTTCAGGATCAGGTCGAGTTGGTGCTGGATTGGATCGAAGATCGGGTTTGGGAAGTGAGATTGGAAGTGAATTAGGTGATAGGGAACGTGGTTCTTCTATTGGGGCTTTGACTAATGCCGAGAGTGAAATCGCTGCCTTGTTACCTGAAGATTTACCTCCAAAAATCGGTACTACGAAATCAACCAAGAAATCAAAGAAGAAACAACAGATTGATCATCATCAAAGTTTACTTGATGAAGTTAGATACATGGATTCAGAAGATGATACTAAACCTAGTGTTGGTGATCTGAATTCTGAAATGGATTATGAGAACGATAACGACGTTGATCAAGATCATGATTTGATGGATAACGAACATGACGTTGAAAACGATGATCTACTAGGTTTAGCTGGATATCAAGAACACCCAGTTCCAGTTAAATCACATAAGAAATCTTCGAAAATCAAAGAACCAGGTGTGGGCAAGGGGAAATGGACGAGACCTAAGGTAGATAAGAAAGATAAAGAAAGGGATGTACTGGCGATACCACCTACGACATCTAATGGACCTGTACCGATCGCTTTGGCAATGGCCATGTCTGAATATGACGAGTTTGGGGAGTATCACCAACAAGGGACTCTCGGTGGTACTGGGGGTACTGATGGTGTGGTACTTCCCAACTCCGTCGATCCTAGAGGTGTTTCGGAGAACGAAGCTAGATTGAGATTAAGCTTGGTTGAAGAATTACAGAGAGCAGCTTGGGCTTCTATAGTCAGGGATGTTCCCAAGGTATCTCTTTTCGTCTTATTAGGTGGGCCGACGCTGACACTTTAACGTCCCAGGTTTATCGTGTTAATCAAGCTTACGACACTGCTGTTAAACAGAACGCTCTCAGAACTTCACAGGCTTGTATGAGAAACGCTTTCCAACAACGAGCTATGAAACCGACGTTCAAATCTGTCGCTAGGATTAATAAAGATGCCACTGTGAAAGCTAAGAAAGTGGTTAAAGAGGTAAGTCTACTCTCCTACAAATAACGAAGTCATGTTCATAATTAACCCTGATAGATGTTAATCTACTGGCGTAAAAACGAGAAAGACGAATTGGCAGCCCGTAAAAAAGCTGAAAAGGAAGCTTTGGACAAAGCCAAAGCTGAAGAAGAATCTCGTGAAGCTAAACGACAATCCAGGAAACTTAATTTCTTGCTTACCCAGACGGAACTTTATAGTCATTTCATCGGGAAGAAGATTAAGACTAGTGAAGCTGAAGATGGGGAGGGTGAGGAGATTAAGGAGGTGGTGGTTCCTAAAGGTGCTGAACATGAGTTGGGTGATGGCGAGGTTTTACCGGATATTGATTATGATGATGGTAGGTTCCTTTTTGCTTTTGGTGTTTCTTCGTCTGGGAGTTATGACCACATCCCGTTGGAGACTTTCGAAGCCACCGCTGATACACTACAGATGACGAAGAGAATCTCCGTAAACACGCCGCTAAAGGTGCACAAGCAGCTATTCAAGCCGCTAAAGATAAAGCCAAAGCGTTTGACGAATCAACAGGAAGACAAGCAGAGGACGACACGAGTGAGTGGATGTTTTCATGGATCCGATTAGATATTTACCCCCCTCGTAGTGGACGGTGATGAACTTAATTTCCAAAACCCTTCAATGGGTCAGGATCAGGTTACTATTGTTCAACCTAAGATGTTGATGGCTCAACTTAAAGAATATCAATTGAAAGGTTTGACTTGGTTAGGTAATCTTTATGAACAGGGTATCAATGGTATTCTGGCCGATGAAATGGGTTTGGGTAAGGTAAGTGGGAGTCTGGCTTTCACTTTGGAAAGAACTCTAACAGTCCACAGACAATCCAATCCATCTCATTACTTGCCTACCTCGCAGAACATCATAATCTTTGGGGTCCATTCTTAGTCATCAGTCCTTCGAGTACTCTACACAATTGGCAGCAAGAATTATCCCGTTTCGTGCCCAAATTAAAAGCTTTACCTTATTGGGGTAGTCCCAAAGATCGAGAGACTTTACGTAGAATCTGGAGTAGGAAGAATATGACTTTTAACGAAGATTCACCGTTTCATATTTTGGTTACTAGTTATCAATTGGTACGTCGTTGTCTTTTAACTTTCGGCTGTTACTCATTGGACCCCAGGCCGTTCAAGATGAAAAATACTTTCAAGGTCAGAAATGGCAGTATATGATCCTTGATGAAGCTCAGGCTATCAAAAGTTCTTCTTCTGCCAGATGGAAAACGTTACTTTCTTTCCACTGCAGGAATAGATTACTTTTGACAGGTACTCCAATCCAAAACTCCATGCATGGTAAGTCGTTATTCGTTGCCAAGTTATTGACTTGATGTAGAACTCTGGGCTTTACTCCATTTCATCATGCCTCAATTATTCGATTCCCACGAGGAATTCAGTGAATGGTTCTCGAAGGATATCGAGAACGCTGCTGCTGGAGGTGGGAATGGGAACAATCTGAATTCGGAACAGTTGAGAAGGTTGCACATGATTTTGAAACCTTTCATGTTACGACGTGTTAAAAAACATGTTCAAAAAGAGTTGGGTGATAAGGTAAGTAGTTATAGAGATATGAATTTACTGACACGTATCAGATCGAAATCGACCTTCTTGTCGATTTGAGTCAAAGACAACGACGGATTTATAAAGCTTTACGACAGCGTGTTTCGATTTCCGACTTGATCGCCCAAGCCAACAACATGTCTGACACGGTTTCAACTAAAAACCTAATGAATCTCGTCATGCAATTCAGGAAAGTCTGCAACCATCCAGATCTGTTCGAAAGAGCCGACGTCGTCTCACCATACAATTTCGCGACCTTCTCTCAATCAGGTAACTTGGCTCGACAAGGTGATCTACTCTATTGTCCTGAATCTGCTAGAAACTTGGTCAAGGTTGATTTACCGAAATTGTTGATCACGGAAGGTAAATTAGATGAACCGAACGAAAATTCACTCGCTGGTTCTGAAACCCATTTACTCAAGAACTTGATGAACGTTTGGAAACCTGCTTGGATCAATTCTAGTCTTAAATCTAAAGATTCCGAATTTGGTTTCTCGACTTTAATGGATTTAACACCTAATCAATTATACAAAAAAGCGACTAGTCATCCGCTGGTTTCTTTGATTGATCAATCTATCGAATCCGCTCAGAAATTCAATAACGGGACCTACGAATTTGATTCGGATCTGGTGGCTTCGAAAACTAAAAGGTTTTCAGGTGTTTTACCTCCGATCCACGAGATTTCTTCTGGGAACTTGTCAACGTTGACGCCGCTTTCTGATATTACTATTTCCTCGTGGAATCAATCGTTCTTATCTAGAAAAGACGCTCGATTCGCTATTGAAAAAGCTGTTGCTCCAGTTATCGAACCCGTGGCATCTAATCGATCTTTCATCAACAGAATCGAGACTGTCAAACATGACCCGTTAATCTCTAAAGCTTTATACGGACTCTCACCATCTGAAATCAACGATCCCAAAGCGTTAACCAAATTAAACAACCTCTTACCTGGTTTATCTAGAAATCCAAACGGTCTACTCAACTCTGCACCGGATAATCAAATCCCTATCCCATCGTTGAAGATCCCAGCGACGAAACGGTTGATCGTGGATTCAGCTAAATTATCAAGATTGGATGATCTGCTACGTGAACTTAAAGCTGGTGGTCATAGGGTTCTGGTTTATTTCCAGATGACTAGGATGATGGATTTGGTGGAGGAGTATTTGATTTTTAGGCAGTACAAGTATTTGAGATTGGATGGGAGTTCGGCTATTGCTGAACGTAGAGATATGGTTACGTCTTGGCAGACCAAGTGGGTTGATTTCGTTTTTGTTGTTAGCTTACTGATTTGGTTTGTTTAGTCCCGATATATTCATCTTCTGTTTGAGTACAAAGGCTGGTGGTTTGGGTATCAACTTGACTGCGGCGGATACTGTCATCTTCTGTATGTCTATGATGTTTTTTCTTGGTGCTGACGAATTTAGACGAACACGATTGGAACCCTTCTAACGATGCTCAAGCTATGGATCGTGCTCATCGTGTGGGACAGACTAAACAGGTTACGGTTTATCGATTGATTGCGTTAGTTTTCTCAGATCTCTAAACGAACAATCACTAACAACGTTGCAGCCGAGGAACGATCGAAGAACGTATAGTCAATCTCGCTCGGGCGAAGAAGGATGTAAGTTAGCGACCGTCCCAGAGATTTTTACTAACCCCCCTCTAGGTCCAAGACATTGTCGTGGGCAACAAATCATTGACCGACGTCGCCAAACCATCCGAAATAGTCTCGTTATTCCTAGACGACGAAGATCTGGCTGAATCAGTAGCGAAAAGAAAACAAGCCGAGGAACACGGTTATTCAGCTCCTTCAGTCATGACTTCGAAACGATCTGCGTTTGGTGATGAATTAGGACTAGGGGGTGGGAACAATAACGATGACGACGACGATTTCTTCGCGATGAGTAGGAAACCTGTTAATGGGGAGGACGAGGATTTCGGGGACGAGATGGAGAAGGGGAGTGGGGCTTTGACGCCTGTTGGTGATAAAAAGAAATCTTCGAAGAGGAAGGCTACCGGTGAACGTAAGTCTTTTGTTTGATATGATATGGTAGTGTGCTAACCCTCACCTCACCAGCATCCGAAAAGAAATCTCATAAGAAGAAAGTAAAGATCGCTTTAGGTCCTGATGGTTTACCTTTATGATGTTGTTTATGTTCTTTGCATTCATTCTTATATCATTCATTTCTATTCTAGCATATGATGCATGTATCATGATCTATCATCCTATCTAATACGAATCCACAAGTAACCTAACAACATCCTCTGCACATCCCCAACAACTCTGCCAGCCTGCACCACCGTGACCATAATTATAAACGACTTTCGAGTTTCCACTCTCAAATTCAACTTTCTCGCCAAATTCCAATCTAACACCGTCAACTCTTGACGGTCTAAATCCAACATGGGCACTGACAACCTCCAACTCGTATTCACGTAAGAAATTTGGATAAATCTCATCAACCCTTTTCAAGATATCCACAGAAGTCTCTTCACGAGGATACGGGAACCAATCGTCAATCTCCCTTGTACCTCCAACTATTATCTCCCCATTAGACCTCGGGATGATATACGTTCTCTCCCCTCCCTCCGCACCTAGGAGTTTACCTTTTTGGTACGTGTAACCATGTTTCAGAGGGGTTTTGGCTTGAAGTTTGATAGTCTGGCCTCGAGTTGGGTATACTGTTTTATCGAGGATATCGGGGAATTTGAGTGCGCCTATACCTAAACATGGGATTATGGCGTATGGGATGATTGGGGAGGATGTTGGGTTTGGGGATAGGAGAGTTGAGATTTGGGGAGAATCTATATCGGCGTATGAGACGAGATTGATTTTATGGATGTATTTCTGTGTTTGGGAGGGTTGGAGGGTTTCGAATCTTTTCAATAGTTTCGGGAGGTAGAGGGTTGGAGTCATCGTTACTGATGTGAAGGAGACTGAATGGGTTGCGAATGATGGGATTGATTTGGGATCGTGGATGATGAACTTTGGAGAGTTAGTTGCAAGTTGATTTATGGTTGACTTACGTTTGGATGGGTCTCGAGAATTTTTAGATGTTTCTCTTCACCGTCGTAGTATTCTGTTTGGGTTATTCTCATTAATCCACTTTCATCGCCTTCGTCGTCAATCTCTTTTGACATGACTTCGAAAGCTAAGTCTCTGGTTAGGTCGGCGCTATCTAGTGGATTCAACCACTTACTTCGTTTATCCCATCGCTGTTGTCTTTCATCACCGTCATCAGCGAAACTCAAATGATGAGCTCCAGCGGCTGTACTTGCATATCTGGCGTCTAGTGGATCACCAGGTAGATGAGCTGCTAGGATGTGTACCGGATGACCGTGTAATTGGTGAAGCGGTGATTCAAGGATTCGGATAGCTGTTGTTAACCCGATGATACCTGCTCCAAGTACTATGATTGGACGAGGAGTATCCTCGAGAGAGAGATTAGATAGTTTGGGTGAGGACATGATAAGTTACGGAAAATATCTAAGAAGTGAAGAACAAGAATTCAAAGCAGTTTTTGGTATCGTATTTATACGTCTGAAACGACTAGGTCAATTTCGAATGTCTTGGATCACGTATCCTGATTCGAAATGATTTCAATCACTATTGGGTAAAGTCTTCTTGATCTTTCGTGCGATATCCACCGAATCCTCTGTGCTTCTAGATAGATGTTAATGCATAGGAAGAAAACGTTAGAAAATGTTGAAATACTTGATAGATTATCGCCGTTGATTTGTTTTGGTTGGCGATTTTTCATGTTGGCGATTTCAGGAATTGGCGATTCAAAGTGTGCCGTCGGCGAAGGTGTCTCTTCTTATCTTGACCAACCAAACTCTCCTTTTTTTTTCATTTCAAGCGATACGTGACGGTAATCTTATCCGCGTTGAACTCGTCATAGAGCATAAAATCTTCCTAGAAACGTGAGAACAGAGCACTCTGCACGATCGAAAGAGTTCCATCGATGGATGACCGAAAGCTGCATAGTTCATTCGGGAATTACGATCACCGGAAGGTTGATTCCGACTCGCCATGGAAGACAAGGTCATCATATACTGACTTGGCGTAGATAATGTGTTTGGGGAAAGAGCCCATACAGATTAAACTCGAACTTTCAGATAACAATCGCTGTCGGTGAGGTCTTCCGCTACGTTCCACTATCTCTATCTTCATTACTCAAACAAAAGTCACATATGTTGATGCTGAAAGAGCTGAAGAACAATTCAAGGTATTGCGGTACCCTTGGTTGTATTTCAAGTGGAGAGTATTTGGACCTTAGATAACAACGTGCTTGAATTGACTGGATCAAAATGCAATCTGTGAACCGTTGGTTTCCATCAAACTGCAATTCATCTTTTCCATCCCTCATGTACAACTATCTACAGCATCGTTACTGAAACCCAAGCATTTTTTTCGTAAGATTATCTCCACCCTCTTGTAAATTAACATCACAAACAGTGATTCTGGTTGATGAACTCGCCGGAAGAGTAGAGAAAACCTCTCCAGGAATGATACCGGCTGGTAGAAGGATACTACCACCTGATTGACCACCAAACGTCGTACCTTTACTAATCGTAAACTCATCTGTGATAATGCAATCCTCAGGTAAAGTGAAATACCACGAGCAGTTCTTTTCACCGGTGATTTGAAGAATCTGATAATCTGTAACGCCTTTGACCATAATCATCTTCTTACCTGTTCCAAACCTATGATCCCCACCTATACGTGTATTACTAATGGACTGACCTATCACTCTTGATACTACCCCAGTTGTGACGACCAAAACGTTTTTAGGGAACGACCGAGTCGCTCCCATTGGGAAGCTAAAAGCTTTCTTTGAACTTTCAGACTGAAGACGAGTGAGTTTTCGATAGTCATATCCCAATAAGAGTAGTATAACAATCATTTACTCGGGTGTTCTCATCACTGATGTTGATTACGGACTGAGCATAGGATGAGGAGAAACGAGCAAGCGAATTTGAGGACTCGGTAGGTTCAGCCATTCTGAGTTGTGGTAGTTTTGAGAAACGAGTTAATTAAACAATAAATTCGACCCGCACCTGTTATCACTACATCAAAAGATATGCCTTCGTCGCATTCGAAGACGTAGAAAAGAAGTTGAAGTAAGTGGAGCGGTGCAGAAAGAAGACCTTTGGCTTTTATGTGAAAACTGATCAGGAAGGGATTACACATGTTGTACTGTCTTCGAATAGAAGATAACACACTCATCTCAATACCTGAGATAATTTGGTCAATAAAACAGTCATGCATATCTCCTACTGTAAGTAATCCGTACTTTACTTGTCTTCAATCACAAAATGTACTCTTCGGCATGTTCAATGTGGCAACGATTGCGGCTGCCACGAAAGGTGGTGACTATAGCGATGCAACTAGATACAATTCATATTCCATCCAATACATATGACTACTAAGTTCATAGTACACCTATTTTTACAGACAAACAACTGAGCTGAGAGAGTTGTAAGGATTTTCTACAATTTTCTAACAGTCATCCAGTTCCCTGCCATGGTATCGTAGACCTGAAAAGTAGGACCAAACCCGTTTCCCCTACTTTCTCCATAATCTGGTTCGACAGCTACAAACTCAGGGGGACGATAGCTTTCCATTGGTAAGTCTAAAGCTCGACAATACAGCTGGGGATTAACATTATTGTTCGCCTGTGGTTCTGGATCACGACTTTGTCTTCGACGTGAGGACCTTTCACCAGTGGTCGCTTTGGGTTTAAGGACGGTGTAGAAGGTACGGAGAAACCCGTCTCCTTGTTCTGGAGTTCTGGATCTGACGATACGAGGTGCATGATGTCTGGATTGCTCGGTATCCCTGGTTTGGTAGGTGTCCCTTGGGTTGGTTGGATAGGAGGGGTAGTGACGTGGGAGGGGATTTGATGGACCAAAGTTTCTTGTGTCGTTGTAATCTCTGGTGTTTGTTTCGTGGGAGTGGTGATGGCTTCGGTGGTGATGCTGATGGTTGCGATGATGCCTTGACTGTAGTGACTCATGATGTTGGTGTGGATGACTATCTTGAGCTGAGTGACGATGATGGTGGTGGCGGTGATGAGGATCCTGATCTTGATGGTGATGTCGAGAGTCTGGGGTATAGTCGTCGTCTGATGGGGATTGGTATCTATACGATGATCGGCGGGTGTCGCGATGTGAATGATGGTACTTGCCAGAAATATGTCTTGATGGGCTGGGGACATACGACTCATACTCAGATTCGTATTCATCTAGATTTAAGTAAGATGTCAGTCAACACATTGCAGTGTCTTGGAGTCTCTGAGGACTCACAGTAAGCTCGATCAGCCCATTGTGATCTGGATCTTTCTTTTTCACGTCGTTCTCTATCAAACATTACCGAATCAGGTGTAGCAATTGGATCAGATGCAGCCTGGGGTTCTGAGGCAATACACCCGTGCTTTATCTCCACACTAGGTTGATCGTTTCTTTGAAGAAGGTTTGACTTATCCTTCGCCTTCCCGTTATTGGACTTTGTCAACTTCCATCCCCCTTTTTCCTATCGGGGAGCTTCCTTAGATATTGGAGCAGCTCCACATATGCAATTGCCTTTTAGGGAACTGCTGTTTCTTTGAACATGGAGCCAAGGTAGAAAGGAGGTGCTAGAGTATTGTGAGCTGATTTCGACTCTCCTTATTCAAGACTTGGATTCAAGCAAAAAGGAAAAGGTTACAAAGCGCTCCTTCTTTCCCTTACATGTCTTTCAGCTTTCTTGAATACAATTTGTATCTAGCTAGACAGATGAAACTCCAAAAGACTCAAGGCAAAAAACTTGCGTCTCAAAATTTTTTTTTCGGAGAGGGAAAGACGATTCGGCTTCAACTTCCTTCTTGTCTTCAAAGAGGCTCCAATATTGAGCTCCACTTTCTAGTCTTTTTTGTGAAGTTGTGGAGCTTTTTCTTCTCACCAGAGACCGTGAGCATGCGAAATTCCCGAAAGTACTTGGACATTGTGCGCTGAATGAGGTGTATGCTCTTTGCCTGGCAGTTCAAGGATGTCGAAATTTCACATATATACTCTATCGTTCTGATATACATATATTGATAGATAGAAGCATCACCTCTATATAACGAACTGGAGTTTGATAGAATCTATGGAAGCTACGGTCTTCTACGCTTTTCGACATCTATCCAACGCTGGTTTATATCATCATAGAGCTTAGCCCGTTCAACTTCTCTTGTACTGTTTGTGCCGTCTTTAGATTCTCTCCATTTAATACCTCTTTCATTGCCATCATCGTCTGTTTTCACTTGAACATATTTATCGCGAGGGCGAGATTTGTGTGAGTGTGAGTGAGATTCTTCGCGGGATTGTCGTGGTCGTGAGTGTGAGCGATGTCGAGACTTAGATCTGGGTAGGTATGTGTTTCTGGACGTGGTTTGCTCTTGATAGTCTCTTCTTGTAGGTCTGTAATCTGTGGAGTAGACTGGATCGCCTCTTCTACTATAAGTTCTTTGTGTCGGGTGGGAGGGTTGACTGCGTGTTTCTCTGGGTCTTTCTTCGTAATAATAGCTGGAGTATGTTGGTGTCGGTTCTGGGATTCGCTCGATATACCTATACCTCAATCTATCGATTGTGGGATCGTTGTCGAACCGTCGCCTTGCATCTGCATCTGTGACGAATTAATACAATATCACAGATGTTTACTTTATAAAACACACCTACCCAATTCGCTCTTGGTTGGATATCTGGACATGTTATACTTTGACAACGATTCCTCAGTCTATTGTTGCGTGCGTATGAGATTGGGTCCTGAAAACTATTCAGATAAACGTTGTTACTGACAAATCAAGACACAAAAGTGGAAAGCTATCAATGGATAATACGACAAGAGGTGTTTTAATGGTGAAAGGATGTCGATCGGGAATTTTTGTGCCTTCAAATGCCTCATTTCTTCGGGAAAATGACATTTCGGCTTAAGAAGTCTTCTTTGACTCCGAATATGCTCCTATGTCAAGTTTATTCTGGGCGTTTCTGCGAACGTACTGTATGTTACTTCATGCTCCACAGTAGGAAGTTTGGGCAACGCTAGACTCGGAAGAGCCGTTTCTGGGATGAAGGATTGAGCTTACTCCTTCCAAAAATAATTAAGATTATTGCTATCTCAAACCTAAGACATACATTACATTCCCTTGATTTAGATTCAGCACGTCCGTCATCTTCCTGTACTCCGTTTCTTCCCCGATAATTTAGTCCAAACCTTAGTCCCTTCGTTATCACTTTCTTCCTGGTATATACTCAAGTTATCGTCATCCTCGTTGGCTGTAGCTTTGCGATCTTTAGCTGTGAACCTAGTCGCGTGACCATAGCGCTTGGATTGATCTTTCTGAAATTGAGTGCGGAGATCGGGGAAAGAACCACAGCGAGGTAGAGAGCGTTCTCTCGGTCTTGAGCTGTAACCCCTGTGTGGATGGTGGCGGGAATCGTGTTGGAAGTGTGAGGATGTTTGAGGAGGGGATGCGGTGAAGTCTTCTGTGGTATAGATTGGAACAGGTTTTTCACTGTAAGCTTTTCCTGTTGGACTAGAGGTTCGATGGTGCGTACGACGGTGTGTATAGACTGGATCAGCTCTCTCACTGTAGGATCTTCGTGTCGGGCTGGAGGGTCGACGATGGGGTTTTTTGGCGATGTATATGTATTCTTCATCTTCTCCAGAGCTGTATTCATCGATCGAAGGTTTACGGGTTGGACCATACGATACTTTATATGAGAAACTGCGTACTGATGGGTCTTTCATCACTTCTCTGGCTTCCGCTTCTAAGGCAGCTGATACATTGTGTCAGTATGCTGTCACATAAAGGTCATTCCAGTCATACATCACTCACCCACCTCTGCTTCAAAAAGATTTTTGGATCTCTGGCTCATCGATGACCTCCCTGGAGTGTTCAGATCTTCTGAATGTGAGGTTGTATCTTAAAGTTGGTATCAAGGATAGGGAAAAGAACAACCAAACTTGATGATAAAGCAAGAGGAGGTTGGAATAGTGAAAGGATAACATTCGGGAATTTGAGTGCTATCGACTTGAAAGATTGGCCTTCGAGGGATTTTTGTCAAAGATATATCCTTTTCTACAGGACGCAGGGATATCTTCGACGTAGAACAAAGGATCAGGCAATACATATTTCAATAAACCGTTCAGAAAGCTACAAGATAGATAACGTACAAGGTCAAATTCAATCCAAATTTACATTATTTCTGTGGAACAAAAGTCTCAGCGTCCGAGTCCCATTCTTCAACTACTGGACCTTCCCATCCTTCTTCCTTATCCTCCTGCTTGACGGCTTCCCACAGTTTCTTCTTCAGACGTCGGAAATATCCTTCGCGACTTTGACTTGACAAAGGCTCGTGATTTTGAGTTCGGGAAGGAACGTGATCGCCCCTGGTCTGTTGAGGTGGATGAAAAGTAAATTTTTTGAACCCAGATGGAGCGGTTCGAGAGCGTTTGTAGGTGTATCGTTCGTAGAGAGGCTCTTCGTAGAAACGTGGTGGGCTTCTTGAACGTGTATAATAAGTTTCGTAGAACCTAGGTGGAGGGGTTACCGAGCGTATAATGGGTGGTCTGGTAGATCTTGGTGGATCAGTTTGATAACCAGGATGAGAGAAAGTATCTGACTTTGATCGACGACCTCGATAAGACTCCCTAGTTCTCCCGTCGTATGGAGCTCTGAATCTGTCTTCTTCGTATCGTCTTCTGTGTGTATCTCTGGGATCACTGTATTCGTGTTTATCTTGAGTTCGAGGAGGATAGTAGTGAGAGCGGGGAGAGTGTCTATATTCACCTGTTGATTTATGTTTTCGATCATATGTTGGCCGCCTATATCGATCTTCATCTTCATAATCATAATCATCATAAACCTTGCTTCGGGGGCGATGAGACTTGTTAGCTCTGGTATCAAAGTCGTCTGAGCGATGTTGTTGATGTTTCGACTTTGGACTCTTCTTTGTATGCGTTTTTGTTTTTGGAGTATACTCTGGTTCGGAGTATACTTCAACATATTCGGAAACCTTTGGCAGTGTACTACTGCCATCGAAATAATACTGAACCTCTGGCAGTGTATCACTGTTATCGTAAGAGTACGGACTGGTTGGTTCACCATCGGGATTCACGAGATAACAGCAAGGTGAAGAACCGTCGGCACCTTTAGAGACGGAGTAGTATGTTGTTTTGTAACCATGAGAAGGACCATCGTGATCAGAACTGACTGTTTTTCTTTCACGAGGGTGTCGTCGGAAGTCTGCTACGTTGTCAGTGAGCACGTATCGCAATCACTCACAGAATTGATCCGTGACCGGGTCCTTCTTGACATAGATGTGTTCAGATTTTCGATGACGATGGCCCATGGTGTCTTGGAATGATTGTTGAATGGTGATGAGAGAATGTAAGATCGAGTTGCAGTCCTGAAGACGTGGAGCGACCTTTATCTGAAGCAGAAAGGATCACAACATACTGTGCGAAGTCCGCAAGGACAGAAACAATGTTGACCTCCTTTATGGACGTACACAGCTTTCAAGAATCAACATTTCCCGAATGCAATCACTCTCTATTTCGCCGTGGAAGACATCGGGATGACTCCACAAAACTGTTATCAGAGTATTCGGAATTCAGAACGCTCCACAACTCGAGCAGCACTGTACCATCGGGAATAAGGCTTTCATATCGTACAGAATACTGTAACTAATCAGGTAGTGTCGTATATCCCGTGAATCATTCGTATGGCTCTCACCAAGTTGCCCCACCCTTTTACCAGTCATCATGACCATCCAAAAGAAACAAATGATCACCGATTGTGATTTGGGAATATCTTGGACTAATGAGAGGTGTGAGATAAGGTAAAGCGTGGTCGGGGACGTCGTACGTATAATAAAGATGTCCAGTAACAGGAGGAATATCCTCATTATCCATGTTGGCCTTCTCCAGGTCTTCCAAGAGGTTGGTGATTACCTCACAGTTGTCGAGCATACCTTTGGGGTATACAATTATCCCACCATAAGTACCAACAAACGACGTTCCAATGGGTAGTTCTTCATCAATAGACGTGTTGAGAGTGAATCTGACTGATCCTGTGTAGGTCACAATGGCGAATTCATATTCAAGACGCGATGTAGTCTCCTGTTCAGTGGATTCTGATACAGCAGATTTGAGAGTGATGATACATGGATTCTTCCAGAAGTAGTGAATGGGCTATGAAGCTGTGTCAGATAAGGTTTTGTGGAATGGTTTGACTTACGTTTTGATTGTTTGACAAAACGCTGGACATGATTTTGGGTGAGTCGATGTAATAGAGACGATTAAAGTAGTTGGTCTTCAGTGCGATAAAATCAGCAGCACGTCGTCTGAGTTTGTTATTTCAATTAACGTGCTGAAAGGATATGTTGAGATTGTCCCCCACTCCGATCGTAGAGCAAAAAACCGATAACATGTAAACGCCTTCTGTGCGATGGTGAGTATAGATGAACAAATTGCCCACCGCAGTGAGTTCGACCAGTTGCAATCGCGTTTCTGGTTAGTGAAGATAGAATACATACAACACAGAAACCAACTATCCCATGAAACTCTAACTCATTTCTTTATATCTCTCCTAACATCGTTTTCTTCATCCGCCGATCCAGATTTATCATCAATCAACTCCTTCTTATCATCTTGGTTCACAGTGAAATTTCGCCCACAAGTCAAACGAGCAACCTCTGCTGGAGACGCATCATCGATTCGTAAACGATTTGTTGCCTCTCTCCATTGAACATTGAGAGACCTAGGATAAAAAGCGACATCTCCTTTATTACCCTTAATATCCATTCCTTCCCAGATACCTTGCTTCCTCGACGTGATTGGAACTAGAACTTTGACACCGGTTTCTAATATTGTCACCTTGATGATATCGGTGTCACCTTCTTGCGTCCAATCGAGAGAATTAGCAAAACTACCACCAAAGATAGCCGAGGAAATAACGTTTAGATAGGGTCGAGGGTCCTATTACAAATCAGAGATGAGAGCTTAGCAACACTCACGAGACCGACGAGGCTCGCAAACGACATGTTTGAGAGATTGGTATATGTATTTTAGCTTCTCTTAAATGTGATAGCTAGTCGTTATCGATATCGAGTCTTGACTCTGTAATGTAAATGGAAGACATATAGAGCTAGAAATAGGAAGATCCACCTGACGTCAGTTATTCTTAGATCGCTGTTGCTGTGGCGGATATACAGGGGATATCAAGTTGTTGTACAAATAGTCGAAATCTGCTGTTGATATGTGGACAATTCACATGCGCAATACATATACAGGCATAGGTTGCGGAGAACAGCCCGACTTTGTCAGATGCAAATCAAGTTCGAATCGTTGAGAAGAAAATTAAGAACGTGACCAACTGAAAAGTCTGTCATACCGTTCATTCGCTCAACGAGGCTTAGTGATAATTTAAAAGGGTTGCAGGTCGAAAAGGAGTTGGTGATCTCAAACGATTCGTTTGTTCACTTTCCATTCAGATGAACGGTCTTCGGGATATTTCTCGTTCTTTCTGTCACGAGTTTACCAAAATGCTAAAGGTTGCTAGACTCCGTTTTCATCCAATTTCACACGAACGCGGCTAGAGTGAAGTGTATGGTTATCTTCGGCTTCTTCGAAATCTCCTGCTAATTGTGAGCACCGAAGGACTAGCCTTCTCCAGTTAAGTTGGAAAGCTACAGTCACACAATGGTCTTGACTGGATTTCCGTTAGTGGATGAGGGATCTAGATTTAAGCTTTTAGTAGAGGCACAACATTCGTCTGAGACAAAATCCAATGTCAGCGTGCGATGGAAATCTGAAGGCATCTTGTTACTGTTGCGTCAAAATAAGAACGAAGACTTTAATGCATAGTTCTTAGACTATCTATGTAATTAAACACAGCTTTTAGATTGGCTAGTCGACATGGACCAGAATTCTATATGACGAAAGGCTCCGTCGTTGAATTCAATTTCTATTGAATTGGAACTTAGACTACTTCGGTTTTGGTATAGTGTTTTCTCAGGGTGATGAACCAAGGCGGAATCAGTGAGTATTGTAATACATCACGAGGAATGCAGATCTATGCTTTCGGAAGAGTACACAGTTGTAGTCTACATCACGAGGTGTATTTTAAAGATGATGGGAATCCTTGGCATATGGAATATATATCATGTCGACTTGGGATTAGATAGTTTACATCGATAACATCTTCAGCAACATCTCAACCAGCTACAGTAACAGACTATACGATTCCCTCACAACTTACAATGTCTCTCACTAAATTAACGGTTCTGGGGATTTCTTTCCTTTCCACTTTAGCTTATAGTCTTCCGATAGACGTCACCATGCTTCATAACATGGGACCAGCACTCTACATCGCACCCACAGATATCGAATTCACCTCATGTAATTCTGTAGGTTCAGTCCAATCGATCAATATCTCTCCCTGCACAGGTGGAAATGGAAGTTTGGCTTCACCATGTCAGTTTGATTATGGACAGTGAGTAGGATTCCAAAATATATGAGCTATCGTTGACGATTTGAAGGAATTATACGATCTCCATCAATTATACAACACCTTCGACCAGTCAGAATCCTCGTTCTAATTTAATTGCTTATGACTCGGGTTTACCAAGTAACACAACTCAGCGATATCCATACTCAGGTCAAAGCTTTGTGTGTATCCCCGTATTTGAAATCCTCTAACCAGTCTACAGAATGCTTGCTTGTACACCGATTGCCCTATTCAGACTGATGTGTCGTCTAAATACGTATATGAATTTAAAACGCTGAAGAGTGTGGGTAACTGTCATTTTACCATACTTGATTGCGCTGACATATTGCTTGTAGCCATTTGAATCGCTCACCTTCAACATTACCGACGGCCTCGCGGGTAGTTCCTTGTTCTGTGCTTCCTTCCCAGTCGACTTGTGAGTTTTGACAAAGGTTGTTACTGATCATACTCTTGAAGTGTATTGTCAGAAAGTTGAACTTCGACTACTCAGTATGGCTTAGAGGATGGTGGTCTTTGAAGGGAGAGTGAAACATAATTGATATTCTGAGAGAATGAATGTAGAACAGCGGTATGTTGAATGTATCTTGTCAAATATACTGGTCTCAACAGTGGTCAACTCAAGGTGGACAAGAATAGGCAAAGCGGAATTGATAAGAACTATGTGAAGACAAATTCCATTTACTTCAGAAACTAACTGCTTTACAACGTTTCCATTTCCATATCTCTACTATTTACCCTCTTACGTCTTCACATCTCACTTGAAGTAACTTCATCCCAAAGTGTATCTAAGGGGAACGTGTGACGTCTTCTAACTCCGCTGGGTCCAGCACCATCTGTTGTACTAATAGTCTGATATTGGTAGTTTTTTGGTCCACGATAATTTGAAGCCGCACTGAGATAAGTACTGCCGAACAGCAATTCACCGATTTCTTCCTCAGTAGCTTCGATTGGTGCAGTGATTTGCCCAAGAGCTTCTCGACTCAATAAATCACCAGGTGGTCTGTGTTTGGGATAGAAGATGTAATCGTCAGCGTTTGTCCAGACTGTTGCGGTACCTTTTAGAATCACTTTCGATCCCTCGAGGTCTGAGGTGATGACCAATCTGAATTTCGATAAGACTGTTGTCCTCATTATTTTACTATTACCTCGATCCGACTTGATGGTGCAGTCTAACTTCATACCGAGTGCGGAAGCCATTTTGTGTTGATTGAATGTAATGTTTACTGTTGAATCAAGACGATAATGACTGAGGGATACTCAATCTCGAAGTTGTCGGGGGCTTCCTCAAGAAGACTGTGGGGCTAGAAGCCCCGAAAATGCATAGAAGCCTTGATTGATTTCACCGAATTTATTTTCTCCTTGGTTCCTAAACTACAAAAAAGTTAGCTCTACAGCGTTTTGCATGGACATCTTAGGTCGTGTATAGTGAGGATGATCTCCACGATATGCAATGCAGGAGTGTAAGGTCTCAATCACTTAGGTTTTAAGATGAGTTTGGGAAGGTAGAATATTTCCTGAAAACACATGCATTTCTCTACCATATATCTCTCATCTCTCTTACAATCGGCAATTCTCTCTCGAACAAAGTTTCTACCGTTCCCACCTCTTTCCCACCCTCCTCTCAACGCTACCAAACGCGGTATCCGTCTTCTGAACTCGACCCACCTTTAGAGTTTTTGATGGAGTCGCTGATACTTCCACTCTCTTCCTCGTAACTCTTCCGATGACGTTGACTGTGGTTTCCGCTAGGAATGTTTCGGTGGCGTGATCGTACAACTGCAGCAGCAGGATTTCTGGGACGCGTGGGGAGAAGACTGTCGGTATCATCGTAACGACTGCCAGCAGTTGACGGACCAGGAGTAAACGCTTCATGATAATGACTTGTTGATGAGCTTGATTCAACATCTGGGTAGAATGCTGGGTCTTGCTGAGAGCACTTGAGGGTTCGTTTGGTATAATAATCTACCTCATATACCGTAGCATGTTCTTTGGAAAAAGTCGCCTCCCCAACACCGTAATAAACAACATCATTTGGTTCAACCCAAAAGGTCGTGTATAAATATTTGCCGGATTTTTTGTCGAAAGTGCTGTGATCGATTCTTTGTCTTTGTGTGAATACCGCCTTGAAAATCTGGTTTCTAGTTCCATAGTTGGTTAAATCTAATTCCCTGACTGTAGAGGATTTTGTTGTAGCGCGACCTGACATTCTCTGTTAAGAGTAGGTAAGTTGATGTTGAGTATGGGGATCGTTGAGGTTAAAGAAAGAAGGAGTGTTCGAAGAATCTTTCTTTTTGTATGTTTAAAGTAATACAATATGTTATCTAAACAATTAGACAGCGCCCTTCCAAAAAATTGACCCAAGCCCCGACGGCAACCTTTCATTGAATGATGCTGAGTTCAAAATATGTGTTTCAAATGTCGCTTAAATTGCATCTGATTATATCTGAGAAGACACTGGGAGACTGATGATGATGCGCTAGAAGACGAAAGAAGGACGGATCATATTATTTCTAGTTTTCATTTCAAGTAGTTTGTAAATTAGAGGTTGCCACTTTGCAGGTCAAGTGCGTTGTCTACAGTGTCAGAAGGGATGTAGGAACGATCAATGAATTACAGTACAAACAAGTTATCTCTTCAATCTTTGGCATGAATATCCTAAATCTTGTATAGTGGGGTTATGATGCATGTTATGCAATGCAAGAATGTAAGATCTCGATCACTCAGGTTTTGCAATGAGTCAGGGAGGTAAGATATTTTATCTTTTTCAAACACATGCATTTCTCAATACCTAAATTTATCGTCCCTCTTACAATCTCTCTCTCTCTGGAACAAAGCTTCTACTCTACCGTTTACACAGCGTTTCCTCCCCGCCTCAAACGTACTAGTGATTACTGGAAAGATATGGCTCATCTGAACCTCACAATTCGTCATTGTCGTACCGCCGACGACGTTGGGTTTTCTTTCTTCGAGGAATATCTTGTGCTCTTGCTGGTCCCCCATACATATACTCTGCATCCTCTTCTATGTATTGAGAAGGGTGACCTCTGGTACCATCATTGGGACCACCAGAAGTTGAAAATGACTGGCGACGAAGATGACGAAAGGTTGACGGACGAGGAGTTGAAGTTGATGGGAAATGAGGGACAGAAGTTGACGGACCAGCAGTCGAAGTTGACGGGCGATGATGATGACCAGAAGGAGATGGGCGAGGATCACGACTATCTTGACTGGTCGATGACCTGGTTGTGTGCCCTTGAAAGCACCTGAGGGTTCGTTGCGTGGAAGGATCTACCATATGAAAAGTCGCAGTTCTATCGGGAAATCGTATCTCATCTTCACCGAAATAAACCGAATCTCCTCGACGAAGATAAAAATTTGAATATAAATATAGACCGGATCTTGCGTCGTAAGACTTGCCTGTGACTTTAACGTTCTCTGAGATGACTGCCTTGAGGACTTTGGCGTTACTTCCAACGTTGGTTAAATCCATTGGTTTGATGGAAGAACTAGCTGATTGTTGACCATAACCTAGCATTCTGTGCAAAGAGTATATAAGTTGATATTGAGTGTGGAGATTGTTGGAGTTTTAAGAAAGAAGGAGTTTTCGAAAAGGCTTTCTTTTTTACGTATAAACTAATGCAATATGTTATCTACGCAATTTGACAGGCCCTTCGAAATGCCCAATCGACCCGACTGCGTCCTTTTATTGACTGATGTTAAGTCCAAAAATTGCATTTTTTAAATGAGCTGAGTTCATCCTGGAATGCACTGGAAGACCGAAAGAAGTACGCTAGAAGACAAGAGAAGGACAGATCATGTTATTTCTAGTTTTCATTTAAGATTTCGTAAATCGGAGCAAGAATAGAATATACTGTATGCATGCATTGTGGCAGAAAGAGGTCGCCACTTTGGGACTTTGGGGGTGTGTACAGTAACTTATCAAAGATGAATATTTTGTTTATCAACAGGGACGTAGGAACGATCAATGATAATAGGTCCAGGTTCAGATGATAGGGGATAAAAGTGAGAGGGGACGGCGAGGAGGTGAGAGGGAGGAAGGGAAGGGAAGGGAAGGGAGTGTTTTGATTGATGCTGATGGTGGTCTAGCTGGTGTTGTGTTGTGAGTGTTTCATGTTGGTTGACAACCACGTAAACAAGTTTATTGTTTGATTTCTTTTCATTTCTTTCCATCTCATCTTTATTTCATCTCTTAACTCTTATTGTTCTCGCTGTACACTGCATCACAGCTGTCCCTGTACATACATCCTCCTACACCACCAATCTATCCGCGATTTCTTTCCCTTTTTCTCTGTTCATCAAAACTCGGCCATAAAATCAGTAAACACGATTTGATCGTAGCACCAAATCAAAATCAAACATCTACTTTCTCACACTTAACATCCATCTTTCAGTTCAGCTCGCTATGTCAATTCACTCACCATCACTTCAATCACCACTACCCATCCAACCACCTCAGCTATACCATCCATCACTCGTACCCTCTCAGTCTGCAGAGATCACTTCTCAGCATAGACCTCACGATCAATCCGATGTCAACAGATCCAGACGTCGCATATCAAAATTCCAAGTTCACGATGACAATGATGATATTGATGATGAAGAAGAGGAAGAGGACGAAGAATGGGAAAGTAAAAAGAGTCGTAAAGCTAAATCAACAAAAACAAAACCTAAGACCAAAACCAAAACCAGCCGAAATCGAAATCGATCGACTTTCCCACCATCCACCAAAGAGTTCAATGCTTTATCATCAATAACACCCAATATCTCTCATCCCAATCCGAACCCAATTCCACTTGACCCATCTTTCTTTATCCAAGATCTTCATGTTCAAAATGGACCCAAACTGTTACCTGCACCACCAGGCTCAATCCTCGAAGTCAACAACTATCTCATTCTTCATCCACCCCAGAAACCGATGAATATATCTTCCGGTGCGAACACTTTTGAATCACCTTTCAATCAGTACAACAAGTCGAACACCTTTTCTCAAACTTATACTAGCGTTTTCGAAATGTATACCTGTAGAATTTGCTGTAAAACTTATGATGGGAAGAATAGTCGATCAGTTGCTAGACGTCATTTACAGGATAAACATGGGATCAGTTTGGAGAGTCAACCAAGACGAAGTCGTTGGGATAACAGTGAGTATAGTATGTATTGGTGATGCTGTCATACTGATGAATAAGACCCTGAACGTCCTCAAAATCAATCTGAAGCTGAAGAAAGATCACTTTTGGCTAAACGACATTGGGCTGTTAGGAACCGGTAGGTCCACTATCATTCTTCTTACTTCATCTAACAACCTTAGTCAACGTTCCAGAATAGAAAAGAAACACGCGGAATACCTTGAACAATTCGGTCCGTTAGGTCTAGATTTTCAAACCTTCAAACTGGTTG